>JADDOH010001128.1:0-178589 GCA_016648135.1 Agrypnia vestita
AACTATTCATTCCAAGTTTTTTCTTTTACACCAATCCGTCTATCTCAAATTTACGCCATTGCTTGCAAGCAAAAGTTAAGAGTTTACATTTCCAGAATAATAATTACTTCGTCTTCTCGGAGATGCACAGTCAAGGATTTCTGCATCTAATTGTTTGCAATGTTTAGATAGTTACATAATTGCTTTTGTATTTCATCAGAGATTGAAAGAAAGAAACTTTGTGTAGTATGTAATGTGGCTTATGTTTTCCGCTGAGTCTAAAGAATAAGTATGCAAAATTTTGATCAGATCAGTTAAAGGGTTTAGATTTATATAAAGAACAGACGAATAGATATTGAGTTTTATAGGTATAGATATGTATATACAGGGTATCTCGTAGCTAGTAACTAGTGATTGTATTTTAGTAACCGGTGACACACTAACCGTCATTTGAGATTTGTATCTGATTGCATTGATGATTGGCAACTGATTTTTTGCAATTCGACAGGCTACCATCGGTATTAGATAACAATCATATCTAGTTATCAATCATCAATATAATCAGATACAAATCCCAAATAACTGTACCGAAAATAACCGGTTAAAATAATAGTTTAATCATCACTACCAGTAACAAAAACTTCAGGGGATTCTTCATTCAATTTTGAATACGAAATATTCTTTACATTTTGGGTGAAATTTTGACAGTTACGGAAGGAAGTGACATTAAAATCTGCATTTTTTTCTCAATATTTCTGACTTACTTTCTGTAAAACTTATCACCATAGTAATGTATATGGAATATTAAAAATTCGCTTTAATATAAGTCAAAATATATAGTTGGTAACAATGAAGGGGACCCACCACATACCCTGAGCCGTTCTATGCGCAAAAGCGTCCATATCGGCCCAGCACTTTCGCCGCCTGGTTGGCATTATTTTATGCTAAAGCGACCTCCTCGCTCGGCCTTCATCAATGCAACACGCAGAGATGAAAACCGAGCGAGTCGGTCGCACAAAACCTTCATTGTCCCGCGCATATTAATCTTTATTTCAAAAATATCAATACAATATAATACCAATAATAAAATTTAAATAAAATACATCACCCAAATAAGGCGCAGGACGTAAAAAACACAACCCCTCCGTGGAGGGAAAAAGACATAAAGAAAAAATAATAAAAACATAAAAGATTCGTGACCAAAGAAATCATCACCGACGGTTCAAACACTGGTTCAGGAAAAACTACGGAGCAGGGCCCCGTAGGATCTCCCAGCGGGACACCCAAGTTCCAACAAAGTCTTTAAGATGTCTAAAGTTAGACTCATTTCTCACCAGGTCGACATTTGTGGGATGCCGACCTGTCTCAAGCCCGTTTATACCTTCAATCAAGTCCTCTCTAGCATCCCTCAACAGCACAATCCCAGAGGATATGTTCCGGGGTCTGGGCCACACGAGCGCAGGCGCACCAAGGGTGAGTGGAGAGTCCAAGATCATGTAATTTGGACCTGAACCCGACAGTATCTGTGCTGTGTAGTGATCCAGAGCCGGAAAATACCCTCCAGACCCTTTTCTCTCTTTCACCATTACCCTCGGGAAGAAGGAATGTCCATCCCCCAGTGGTGGCGGCGTTCCATCTTTCTTGCCAGACTTCTAACGTAATTAACCTAATTCGTCTGCCCAACTCCCGAGTCCGCTCGTTTTCCAGGAGCCTGAGAGTCCTACCAAAGTAGTCAACTTCTAGGCCCCGCCTCAGATTACGGCGAGCGCTGGTCTCTAAGACCTCCAGATCAGTTGGTAACAGCATAACCTAAGTTTATGCGTACTGCACGCCACTGGACTGTTGCGTGTTTTGTTGGAATTTATATTTAATGAGTCTGGGGTCAGGCTGAGCCCGTGCGGCGGAGCGCATCTGTCCCCAGGGGCCAGGCGCACCTGTGCGTCCGGAACGTAATTAATTATTTCTCGACAGCCACGTATCGAATTTGAAAAATGTGATTTTTTACCAGTAGCTATATCCCGTGGTGACCTGTCATTCCATTTTCAACTCAAAAACATCGCCGATTATAGCTTAAATCAACAGTCAAAATATAAGTTTTTCTGCCGTCAAAATTGTATAGGAAAGTTGTAGATGGCGCCCGGAACACGTGTTGTGTATCGAAATTCAAATTTCCCATCATTCAAGGTCTTATTTTTTTCGATTTATTTGTACACGTATACACAAATATATATGATACGTTTTGCGATATTTGTCGGTTTTTGTTGGTTTATGATTCAATTGAATACTAACAGTAATTTATTAACAAAAATACACGCAATTATGTTGCATTTATTTGAAAAATTGTGTGTGTGTGAAGTGAAGTATGATTGAAGTATGAAATTGTGTGTGTGTGAAGTGAAGTATCATATTTATATGTTATGAGTGCGGTGTTCTGTTTTGTGCTGTGCCGTGCAACAAAATATACCACACAGAAGAAGATTATTAGGTAGGCATCAAATAAAAATAGTAGTGTTGTCTCCAATAAATAAATAAAAATTAATTATTATTTTTCGGAAAATGTTGCGCTGGCAACATTATCGGAATTCAAAAAAAGATTTTTTTTTTACTTAACTTGTTGAGGGCCTAAAAATTCCAAAGCAACATATAGGCAAGGGCCGTAAATTTTCGGAATTTTTTGTGATTTTTCTTTTTACGAAAAAACCATGAAAACATGCGTAAATTAAAAAAAAAACACACACATTCATATTATTTTATCGTAAGTGTCGAAATGCAATGATTTTTTTATCAAAAAATTTAAAAAAATAATCTTTTTTTGAATTCCGATAATGTTGCCAACCCGACATTTTCCGAAAAATAATAATTAAACCATTTGCCGAAAATTAATATTTACTACATACACTACTATTATTATTTGATATCCTACCTAAAAATTTTCTTCTGTGTGGTATATTTTGTCGCACGGCACGGCACACAACGGAACATCACACTCAAAACACATATAACATGTTTCCTTCCGTTGCTTTCGTGCCGCGCACACAAAACACTACGCCATTGTTTCACTTTAAATTTTGAAGCATATGATCCACATTTAACACACACATTTCTCAAATAAACGCAACATAAATAATGTATTTTTGTTAATAATCACTGTTTGTATCAAATTGCACCATAAACCAAGAAATATCGCGAATATATGTATATATTATCCGCGCGTAGATCCGTGTTCCAACTGTGATTGCTGGGCGCGAACTGAAGAAATAAAAAACCCTTCCTATCGACATAGCAACGGAATCACGTGATTTTTGCATGTACCATACACGTGAACGTCTTTCGCGCGCTGGGCACATGACGACGGAATAGATCGACACGGCGACAGACACGTGATTTTTGCATGTACCACGCATGTGTCTTTCGCGTACTAAGGACGTGACGACGACGGAATATTATTTCATTATATAATTTTCGATCGTACAACATGAGTTTAGGGCGACATCTATAACTTTTCTATACGATTTTGACGACCGAAAAACTTCTACTTTGAGTGTTGATTTAAGCTATAATCGGCCATGTTTTTGAGTCGAAAATGGAACGACAGGTCACAACAGGATTTCTCTATTGGGAAAAAATTACGTTTTTCAAATTCGATACGCGGCCGTCGATAAATAATTTATTTTGTGCCTGTCGGATATATCCGACGCGGCCCCTGGGGACAGTCGCGCTCCGTCGGATATATGCGACGCGGCCCCAGGCTCATTAAACAAAAAAAAAATCATTGCATTTCGACACTTACCATAAAATAATACGAATGTGTGTGTTTTTTTTACCTTCCAGCGGGCGCGCTGATAAATTTCTCTTGAGCGGGCGCGTGCCGTAAATTTTACATCATTAAGTTTTCTCCGTGTAAATGTTGTTTTCTTTATATAAATGATGGGGAATTGCTGTAAGATTATGAAAAATGATAAATTACAGTACTTTAAAAAATATATATTAGAATTAATTAAACAAAAAACGAAACAGCACTCTAAATATGTAAATATTATATTTCAAGACAAAATATTTTAACGACTGTAACGCAAACATAAATTTACTCTGCGATGATCAGCTAACTGTGCTTGACAGTTAAGGTGCTTGTTGCAAAGAGCGTTCAGAGATGGCGCCAGTTTCGCTCGCAACTAGCACACGAACGGTGGCTGTCAAATCGGTACCCCAAGAATTCCGCCCAGCGTTACTAAGAGATGGGGCCAATTTTGTTGGCAAAATATCCATGGAACATGAATATAATTATTTATATAGTGCAGAATGCAAATTCCTTGCATGTTCTGTGCTACCGCTAGACATCACATTAAGTTCTCTAACGAACTTAAGTACGAGCCTTTGGCCTTCGTCAGCTGGCTTATTCAAAGTGATTAGCAAAAGACCTGGTTGGATACCCACCGGAGGACTCTGTAATCACACCAGGGTTGATCACAGGACTACCAGGCGCTGCCTGGGCGCTCACCCAGCTCACCTTCGAGGATTGCTTGGTATTTGTACCCGCGTCCCCTGAGAAAGAATACTCAATAGGATGCCGCCAGTACGCCGCGTTACACCACCTATTAATCAGAATCAATATTTTCTGGTTTGTGTCTTCTTAAACACGTCTTAAATAATAAAAAAATACATTTTGCTATAAAAGAAACAATATAAATGAAAAATAAATAGAAAAAAAAGAGTTTATTTAATATACTTACACTTTAAGGTGCGTGTTGTAAAATTTACCCTCAATGGAAATTTCCAAATATCAATGAATAACAAAAACTTCTAAGCACACCCGGTTCGTCTGTAGTTTAGAGAGACACTGACCCTCAAATAGCTCGGAGCTCGATGCTTGCGACTAAGTGGTAAAAGTGGGAGAAGCGATAAGGTGCAATTGTCGTAAATTTTACGGCCGCGCGCCCGCTGGAAGGTTAAATACAAATTGATACGATATGATAAAACGATGCCTTTATACATAAACGAAAATGTGAAAACAATATAGTAAAAACAAAATAAGCAGCTCAAAAACACGACCGATCTCAACTGCAGGCAAATTCAAACTGCGTAAAATACATAGCTAACTTTCACAAGCGTTACTCGTGTTAGCTAAAAATAGAACGCTGCAAGTCGAAACCTGCGAGTGTCACTCGGGCTAGTAGAAATTGGAACACATTTAGTGCGCGAGCGTGACTCATTCAAAAGCATGAAGCGGTTAATAAACAGCAATTTTATTTTATATTAGGGATGCGCCAAATAAGTCACATCGAATCCGTGCAACATCGTTTCTTAAGAAAAGCCGCATGGATAATGGGCTTGGATAGAGGAGACTACTCATACAGTGAAATTGAGTCAATGTTAAAAATTTATAACCTCTAAAAACGTAGAGAAAACACTGACTTAATCACCACATTCAAAATATTAAACGGCCACACTGATATGCCTTCGTTACTGGGCCAAATAAAATTCAATATCCCTTCCCAAAGACTCAGAAATAATGAACTGTTGTTCCTTAGTCATCATAGAACCAACTATGGATTGCATACTCCCATGTCACGGTTATGTCGTCTTATAAACTCAAGACAGGATCATGACTTCTTTGGTGTAAGTCTGTCCAGATTCAAACAATCTCTGATTAGATAATCTAGATCTTGTCTCCATCTTGTTAATACTTCATTTGTCCATGCTTTTGTTTAAATTGCTACAACTTTATTTATTTTTTTTATTCTCGTCTATTAAGTGTTGGGATAACAATTTTAAGATCCCAATAGTGCTTTTTTCGGAATACGGCCGAGATTCTAATCATCTCAGATCCATGTCAATCCTTTTTTTTATTTGTAACGCTCTTCTCCCCAGGCTTGTATATCTGGCAACACCTTACTGGTCTCACGTCTGCTATCACAAGGACACCCTGTAAATGTACGGGATAATGCGGGCTGGCTGCCATTACACGAGGCTTGCATACATGGGCATAAAGAAATTGTCGAAATTCTTTTAGAAAATGGTGCTCATATCAATGATAGAGGTGGTACACAATGTGATGGTAAGTTTATCGATAATTATGTTTCTTTACAATGATCGTATTATTAAACTCACTATCATTTAAGACACTGCGTTTATGTTTTTTTAAATAATCACGAATAAAATATTCTACACAAATATCTGTATCAGTATCTGACTCATATTCTAAATTTGACTCATTTATCAATTCTTTACGAATGCTGTAATTTTTTACAGGTATTACTCCAATGCACGACGCAGCCAGTAATGGCTATTTAGACATAGTACAGGTTCTCCTAGATAATGGTGCATCTCCTTCCATTAAAAATGATCACGGAGAAACAGTGCTGGATTTTTTGAAAACTTGGCGAAAAGGAGAATCACTCAATCCAACGGAACAAATATTTTATGACACCGTATGCGCTAGACTGCATAAAAATTTCGAGAAGGCGGTAGAGATTAATAAAAAATCTCCATTGAAAGCCAATAATGTTCATCGAAAAAATCCTAAAATGAATATTTCAGCGGAAAATAAGAACATAAAAAGACAGAAGGAATGCGCAGCTGTTTACAGCTCACCTGAGAAGCGCAGCTCTCTCAATGATAGTTGTGACAGTGACGACTCCTTTTCATTAATGCAGAACAGAAATATTATTGATTGTGATTCTAGTAATTCTTCTGTTGATAAAAATGAAAAGAAAAAGTCGGGTGTCAAATATAAAGATTCAGGTATAAAAGAATACAAGAATGCAATGAAAACATTGAGAAATAGACACAATATCAATGACACTGACAGTGACCAAGAAAAGCAGAAAGACACAGAGAAACGTAAAAAGGGAGCTTTAATGGAATCCGAAGAAGTGGGAGATGATTGGCTGGATGAAGACATGCAGCCATCTCATAGTAAGAAAAGAAAAAAACAGAAAAATATATTTACAGATACTGTCAAAAGAAAATCAAACGATTCTATTAAATCTTTACTGAGAAATGACATACTTGATGAACATGATATGTCATATTCTGGAAGAGTTACTCCCGAAACCGATGTGATAACCAGTTATGGTTTTGTTGAAAACCTTCATCCAGATGGATTATGTGAGAGTGATAGTAATTCAATGGACGCTGATATAACGCACCGAGAAAATATTCCTCCAATACCCATGGATTGTGGATTTGGCGACATTCCCAGTAGTTTGTCACCTTTTAAAGAAAGAAAACACGGAAAAAGATGGAAGCGCCAAGCAACTCTCATTAAATCTGGATTTACAAGAAATAAATCGGAAAAGTCTAAAGTTCATTCCACTTCGTTTGATAATTGTATCGGGAGTGATACAGAAACAGCTTCAAATGTAAGTTTGACTTCTGTCAAAAGTTTACGAAATTTCAATGAATGCTCTGAGGAACCAGATTCAACCACCGAACAGAATCAACAAAATAGTTTTGACAAAGTAAAAAATATAAGTTCTTTCGGTGTAAAACCATCACAATTTTCGAGAACCCCGTCTTTTGGAAGTTTTCTTCCATCGCAGCCTTCCATACCTCCTGCAGCAGTAAGGGTGCGAATCCAAGAAAAGTTGCTGCTGATTCCTGTCTCATTGGACAAGATTGATTCCTTAACCATTGACTGGCTTTCTAAGGAAGTATCTAGAAGATATTATAAGTGAGTAGTTCATATTTCAGATTGAAGATAGAGTAGATTGAATGCAGTGGGAATGAGGTTAATCAGGAATGTAAGTACATATGTGGTAAATTCATATATAGAGCAAAGAATGGACAAATTAGGAGTGAATATTCATAGTGAACAGAACTAAGGAAGAGTCACTTAGTTGTGTTCGGTTATATAAAATGAATGTTTTACTATTTTCCACAAAAGAAAGTGAACGAAAGACATTCTAGACACACGCAGTATGTTCTATAAATACAATGAAAATATGTAATTATATGATAATATTTAGCCTTATTGTTTCTATTCATAAATTTCGTATTAATTCAAAGGAATTTCATAGATTTTACATGTGTACTACATAATTAAAATAAAATCAACATATTGAATCCCATTACACACATGTCAATTTCAGGCAGATATTGAATGCAAACTATACAGACCAGAGACTCACAATTGAGTCTGAAGCATTTCCTTATAGTATTTTCTTAGTATCTAATCAATCGACAGTCATGCCGTTTCACTGCAGGGGTAGGCGAGAGGATAGAATGCCACATTCTTCTATCTTGGCACCACTTTTGCTTTTACATCTTCTCATGCACGCTCCCCATGGTTTTTGAAGCTTTTAACTGAGTCATCCTCCAATATTTCGTATCTGATCATGCTAGGATGCCCTATATTCCTGTTGCCTTCAATACTCACCTCATATATTTTCTTAACAATCATTTCCTCACTCATGTGTTCCACATGACCAAACCATCTCAGCAATCCTTTCTGTATACTGTCTATCACGCCACAGCCAGTGTTATATTCACTTCTAATTTGTTCCCTCCTTACTCTATCGACCAAAGATTTTCCACACATACATTTTGGTGATCGCATTTAGGGCTGATTGTAACAATTTGGTTTATAGTAATCTTTCGTTAAAACCATTGACTATTGCTATTCGCAACCGGCCCTCAGTATACTTTTATTCCTTTTTTTGCCAATTCCAAGCATCACTTCCATATATTAAAGCCGGCACCAGAATCCATTATTTTATGTTATTACATTATAATCTTGTTAATTTGAAATTCAAGAGACCCAAAAAAACATTTCGAATTATGCTGATCCCCATTAATTCGAAATTCAAGGTATCAAAAAATAAATCGTGATGCTATTATGAAATCTCCCAAAAATCGTAAAACTCGTAAGAAAAGCCATTAATCCTGTGAAAGAAGTCTGTATTTTTGCATATTTCAAGAAATCATTTTGAAAATGCAATATTTATTATGCTAATACAAAGATCGCAACATTTCTATTACTAAAGTACCCGTTTGTGGTTCTCACTTGCGAAAAAATGGAAGTATTTTTATCGATTTTTGTCAAATTTAAAAAAAAATTAATAATGTGTCCTAAATTTTATTGATTAATTTCGAATCAATGGAGTCTTACAGTATTTTTTAATTTAAATTACATTGTACATAACGGTGTTAATTACGTGTCGTATATTTACATAACAGAATGAGAATATTAACGCTTACCTATCTATAAAAAATAATTTAATTTTCATGCTTATAAGTGGGGGCATTTTCATATACAGTATAACCTCGTTAATTCGAAATTCAAAGGACCCAAAAAATAAATTTCGAATTATAGGGGCCCGCGTTAATTCGAAATTTTAGGACCATAGGAAATTTAGAAACAAAATCGCGGTGCGATTGTGAAATTCGCCAAAAATCGTAAAACTCTTGAAAAACCGTTAATATCGTTAAATTTATGTTTATATTTAAAGAAATCACTTTGAAAACGCAACATTTATTATGTTAATGCAAAGATCGCGGCATTTTGACATATTTGCTGTCCTCACTTGCGAAATAACTTTTGATTCCGCCTTTTTTCCGGCTCAAACCAACAATGCACGGTTACTAGAAATACTATTGTCAATAAATGCGTGAAACAATAAGATAAGTCACTAATAACATCTTACAAAGAAAATTAAATATTTTAATAACACAAGCACAGTGATTAGAAAAAAATTCGAACTAAAGACAAATTTTAAAATATGAAAAACAATTTAAAACGCGTTTAGGTATGAAGATTAGCGCAAATGCCGCAAACCATTATTCTGTGCCGCAAACTAAACTATCTATACTATCTGCGCATATCAAGGCAGCCAACTGAAGAAAGCATACACAGGATTTTAGGGATCGCGACACAATATGTATAGAAAAGGGGCATTCCATAAGATGCCGTGAATTAATTGCGAAATACGCCAAGAATTGTAAAACTCACGAAAAAGCCATTAATTTTGTGAAAAATGTCTGTTTTTCATATTTCAAGAAATCATTTCGAAAACGCAATGTTTATTATGCTAATAAAAAGATCGCGACATTTCAAAGTACCCGATATTGACATTTGTTGTTCTCACTTGCGAAAAAACTCGAAATATTTTTTCAATTTCGTCAAATTTAAAAAAAAAATTGAATTACGCGAACAAAAATGTATTGATTTGCGGCGCAAGGGGCTAAAAAATATTTCGAATTACGAATTACCGGGGTTTTCGAATTATCAGGGTTAATTTACTATGAAATTCATAATTTGGGACTTAAAAGTTAAAAGAAATTCGAATTATGGCGAATTTCGAATTATCAGGGTTCGAATTAACGGGGTTTTACTGTACATATATTGTTAACGTAATAATTAGCAGCATTATATTAGAATAGTGAAAAAGGATATAATGTAATAAAAGTAAAATGTTTCTGGAAACATTAGATTAAGTTATAAAGATTAAGAAAGTATTGTGATAACATTTAAAAGTATATATTTATTGTTTTTGATAAGATTTTTTTTATGAACCGCTATTTTTGCTTTGTGTGACAGATTCCTATTAGCGACACTAACTGGTCAATTTCCTTAGTATGTTATGCCAAAAGAATACTGCATTGAGTTTGTCATTGAAACTGATTTGGGAATTAATCACAGCAAGTTTTTTGAAAAATTTGAATACACATGCATGTTTTTTGTTTACTCAAATAGAGAATAGAAATTATGAAAAGCTTAGGAAAAACTTTATTTCTATCTAACTCATTTATTTTAATGTAGCATTGAAGGTGTTCAGCCATCTTTAAACCTACTCACATGTGATGGAGCCATTTTGGCAGATGAAGATCCCCTGAGCCTGGTAATTGGACCGGCAGAATTACAGGCCAGCATAACTAGTTGGAACCTACCGCCTGTAGGAGACAGGTATATAGAATGCTGTGCCCAATTTAAAATTGGTAAGTTTGTCATAAATGATTGTAGAATTCATTCATTTAACTGATTAAACTATGTATTTCAAATTTACTTTAGAGTGGAAAACTTATTTTTTGTATGAAAATAAATAATACACAGCAACCTCTAAAATCCAGTTTTTGGATTATTGGATTTTATATAAAAAATAACATGGTGATTCAGTTATTTGTTTGGTTATAGTATGTGATTTATGTACGCTTGTTCACACAGCAATATCTGTAATTATGTGTATGTTTTCTATAAGAACGTAAGGACCAATTTTATATATTTTTTTATATTTGAAAAATATTTTATTCTTGTCTTGTGATGTATTCCTTAATCTAATTTTCCTTCAAATACCACTACTAAATGTGTAGTCTAGTCTCACTGGTCAAAATGCAAAAATATAAAATTCAGTATACGCGTGTACCTACATGTCATTTTCACACACATAATCATAATATATGCAATAATGCAAAAACAGTAGGATTGAAATTCAAATGCAATTTTTTTAAGGTTTTATTAAATTGAATTTTCATATCATCTGTGTGTGTATATGAACTGACTGACATTCTTGCGCTTTTGTTTTGGACTTCTTCGTAGATAGATTCATATAATAATACAGTTCATATTTTTTAAAATTATGTGTAGATTTTATTAGGTTTTACCAATTTTATCTTTATTTTTCAATGTTCTCAAAAACAGACAATACATTTTGAATGAAATTCTATCTCAGCAATTTAAGCATTGGAATTAAATTCAACTTGTTAAGTTAATATAATTGAGGTTATTGTTATAAAATGTGAAACTTTTCACGTTTCATGTATATGAATTACTTTTCAGATGTTGATGAACACATAAGAAGCATACTGGAATCCAGTCAAGCGACCCACAATCTTAGCTTACCAAATCTTAGTTTGTCACCTAGTGATATGCAGCCAGTATTCAAGTCGCTAAATCATCAAATAAATCTCACACACTTAATATTGCCTAACAATGCTCTAGGGAATGAGGGAGTTAAGCATTTGGCGCAGTGTTTACCCACTCTCTCGCAGATAAAGCTTATTAATTTGAGTGGAAACTTCATAGATGCAGAAGGAGTAAAGAATCTACTTTTCTTGTTTGAAAAACCGAAACCATTAGTTTTACCAAATCCCCTGGAATTAGATTTGAGCTTTAATCCTCTGGGAGACTCGGGCCTCAGGCACATCACGAAGCTCACCACCTTCGTAAGGTTGAAATCTTTGAATTTAAAGGCGTGTGATATTACTTCACAGACATTAGAAAATACGCAGGGAGTTATGAACCTTGGGGATATAGAAGTGATAAACCTCGGCTTCAACTCGTTCAGTCGGAACTTTTTAAGATTAATATTGATATCGTTGAATCCCCAAATCATTTCTGTTCTTCGATTAGAAGGATTAAATATCAATGGTGAATTTGTGGCATCTTTTATGGATAATTGTGCGTATATGAGATTGACAGAGTTAGATTTATCAAGATGTAATATGACAGATTCTGATATCACTCGAATATTGAGGTTGGTCACTATTTTTATATGTTTTTGACATGTATAGTTCTTGTATTACCGTATTATTGAATTATTTAATTTATTATATAAAAAATGGAAATATTAAGATTAATAAAAAATGGAAATATTGACACAGTGATGGAGCTATTGCTATGGAAAAAGTTATATATAGTAAAAGTTCTTTAATATGAAATTGAGAGGATCAAAATTTTAAAAAAATATTTCGAATAAGGGAATAAGAAGCTTTCAAAACATCAATACACTACTCCAAACATTTATAAGTTCACTACAAATGCATTTTCTCTAAATATTTTTAAACACATATTTGCCCAATGTTGCAAATCAATTTTTGTCAAACTATTATTTCAGTAAAAATTAATATAAATTATTGAGAGAAAAAACCAAAAAGTCCACCATGCAACTTCATGTATTGCCATTCAACTTTTGAAAGGGTGCTTCGATTTTGGCGGGAATTTTAAAATTCTTAAAATAATCGAATTGGCAACTTCATATTTTTTCACAATCTTTCCCTTCCTCTCAAGTTTATTGTCCACGTCTATCTAATCAAGTATGTTTTAAATTAAATAGTTAATGTTTTATATGTGTTGCGAATTGACACCCATTTAAATTTATAATAAAATACTAGAGACAAAATTAAATACGAAAAGGTCTAAAATATAACACAATGATGCAACAAAAATTTGTAATATTTTTCATAGTCCTGACTTAAATCTTTGTGTCAGTTTTCTTGAATTTCATAAACATACGTATATATGTCAACAAATTTTATATACATAATTATATATATACATTTTGTATATGAATTTCATTTTAATTGATCGGGTTTGCTTCAAATAATGATAATAACTTTTTGTAGATATTGAGAATTGTAAATGAATATTCTCGACGCAATGTTTTGTTTCTAAAATTTATTTTATAATTAATCTCTAATATCTCTTCAAAAAAGCAAAATAATTTTGTGGTGATATTAATATAATTTATAAAAATGAACTTTATTTTCACCACTTTTGTATTGAAAAATATTAACATATTTCAGAGCCCATGACAACCTTCGTCAGGATACAATTGTATACTTACAAATTAAAAATCAAAAATCGAAGTATAGACAGTAAAATATAAAAATTATGTATGGGAAATGAATAATAATGAAGTATCTACTGACATGAAAACAAATTTAAAAGAATTCAATTATAAATTTAAATTTGTTTTCATGTTAGGAGGTTCTTCATTATTATCCATTTCCCATATATTTATAATTTTTATATTTTGATTGTATATACTTTGATTTTTGATTTTTAATTTTTTAGTATACAATTGTATCCTGACGAATGGGCTTTGAAACATGTTGATATTTTTTAATAATATAAATATTTAAATTTAATTTAAATAAATAAAAAATAAAAATTTAATTTAAAATAATATAAAATTTAATAATAATAAAAGTTTTGAAAACAATATTCATTTTTATTTTGTAATTATTTTTATCTCTGATATACTTAAAAAAAATTGTTTTTGCAGGTCACTCTCCAAGTGTGAGGACCTCCAGACAATCAAATTAAAATATAACCCAGAGTTAACGGTTTTATCTCTGAAGAAGCTCGTTCAGTGCTATCCCCCGTTTACAAATATTGATTTGGAAGGCTGTGGACAAATTTTCAAATATCTACAGGAGTCAGATTTGCAGGAGAATTGGTTTCGAGAGTCCCAACAGTGCAAAATAAAATCATTAATATTAACAGCCGATGTTTCAGAAGAAGGTAGTGACAAACTAATTGAAAAGTTCTCCCTCATGTGGAGCAATAAATGGGAAGATAATGCCCTGGTAGACATAGGAATGTACGGTCACATACATCTGACCACAGTTTGAGATCTGTGATATATTTTTTAATATTTTCAAAATTAATTGTAATAATTAGTACAAATTTTTTTCGAATTAATATTATTGTAAATATGTATTTATAACATTATTTTTAATTTGTTATGAAGTAAATTATTCCATTAAATAAAAATTTACGTCAACTTTTAAAGTTATTTTCTATTGCATTGTATGTTTGTGTATGTAAATCTAAGAAAATGCACCAAGAGATCAAAATAAAAAAATCTTTTTATCCTGGTGAAGGATTTTCAAAAATAATGAACACTATTAAATAAAGATTTTTCATACCTGATTAGTCTGTTTTTTCTTCCTCTTTTGGGTACCTATACTTCCCAAAATTACAAGATTTTTCATTGACAATCCGATAATGTCTTCAGAAGACATTATCGGATTGAGATAAGACAGAAGAGAATATTATACATGTTAAAACTAAATAAAATTACTATCAGTATGTTTCACATGCCCATGGGGCCTTGGATCTCTGGCAGATATGAAACAAAATCAGTTTATATCGATCAATCTCGAATGCTCTCGAGTCTTGAATCCCATTGTTATATATGTTGATTTACTTACCAACAAACAGCATTTACGGGAAGTTTAACATTGAGTTGCATTACTTGAGGAAGACCCATGTCAAACGGAAGATAAACTTGCAGAATCATTGAGAGTTGATCGTTCAACCATTTCTGTATGCTTACATACACTGACAGTGATTCAAAAGCAAAGAAAATGAGTCCATACGAACTGAAGCCAAGAGACATGGAATGGCGATTTTTCATTTGTGAACAGCTTCTTCAACAAATCAAAAATAATGATCAACTTATAACCACTTTTTAAAAAGAATGCTGTAATTTTATAAGAAAATCCCTCAACATGAATGCACGGTCCTATTATGTCAACTCTTCCTTTATGACTGCTGCTTATAGGTATTTTTTAAATATAAGCACAATACCAGAACATCTAAAAAGAGATATTGGTTAGTCACAATATTCAGGAGTCCATGTATAAAAAAAATTGCATTAAAATCTGCCATTGGTATGATTGTTAAACCAAATGAAATATTTCTAATTTTTTCAAAAGTCCTCAATGTCAATGTCAATGATGGATGTCTCTTCTAGAAACTACAGAGTAAATACTCTTTAGGTTAATCTAATTGATATCACTGAACTTTAGTTAATACACACTGCAGATTATCACATTATTTTATCAAAATAGTACCTACCACCGAAATATAAAAATAATAGGTTTATTCTAGCATAACCAGGTTGTAAATGTAAGACCTGGTCCGCCATATAATTTTTTAAAGAAAATGTTTATTAGGGATAATAATTATATGTATATTACTTTTGAAAGAAATAGGTTTATTAGAGATAATATTACTACTGCTCTTGAAAAGCAAAGGGCATAAAATATGTTTATATTGTGGTAAGTAAAATGGAGATGTACATAACAGAGCTAGTCCACAGATTCCTGCCTAAATTATGAGTCGAAAAAAAAAAAAAAATATATATATGAAGGATTATTTTCTAAGGTAACCTGCGTATTGTAGTCTTGAGAAAGACTGTTATTATGTACCCAACATTTCAGCCAGATAGCACTGGCCATTGTCAACGGAATTTTTGCCTTGTATTTTGAGTTTTTTTTTTTTTTTTTCTATTTATTTTCTTTACATTTTCTAATATTTAGTCCCACAAAATGACTAAAAAGACGTTTATCTGTAGGTTCATTTTTACAATTGTAAGTTACACTATTACAAAATATTATTCACTTTATAAACATAAGAGGTAAAAAAATGAAAACAATTAAGTACAAAAAACAACATAAAAGAAATTTTCAGTACAAAGTAAAAAAATTTAAGCAAATTAAGAAAAGAGCAAATTAAAAATAGAAAAAGAAAGAGAAATATATATAAATATAAACATCACTAATTATTCAAAGTCATTATCATAATAAAACCCTTAATATAGTTCATAAATAACTAATGTCATTTTCTATTAACCACTTTTTAAGTTCTGACATTGACTTTGGAGTTTTTAAGCCTGAGGGAAAGGTGCTTTGTATTTTGTAGTTCTGTTTTGAATTGGTAGTAAGCACACCCGTTCACTCCAGAAGTCGAGATCCAAGTTGGTTCTCGACTGAATGATGCCTGTTGTGATTCAGGCGAAACTTCGGTTGACGAATGATCCTTCTGAGGATCAGATTTTGACGCGGGTTACCCCCAAAGAAATTAATACTAACATTTCCAACACCCGGGAAAATCTTTACTGTAACATATATATATATATATAATGGAGATCTGGCTTGGAGGTACAATCAGAATGCCAGTGGAAAGATTCTAGTAGATTTTCTCCGCAATCTCTGAAAGAATGGGTCGCTGCAAAGCTATGGAGAAAAGATGGAAAACCTGTATGAAAAGAGGCTTGATCTACGATCTTGATATAAGTTGCAGTCATCAAAACAGCAAAGGCCTTAAGGTGAAGTGAACTGCAATGGAGGACTCGTGACCAGGCTAGGGCAAGGGGTAGAAGATGAACATGATCTTTTCCCTTATCATTGGTTTTATTTATTTTATTGCTTTTGATGTGTGAGTAACCAAGGTGAAAAAAATTTTTAATGGCAAATACATCATTGAATAATATAGGAGTAGCTTGTTGGTGTAGTGGTTATTATTATTCTCGTGAACCAGTTCGGTGGTTCGAGCTCCATTACAGTATACCAATAGAGTTATTGCTTGCCCAACGTAACTTGGCGTGCAGCGAATTTGGAATTAAAACTCGCCCCGCCCGCACCTGGCGGTAACCCCTCGCCCTGTCATTTAGTTCAATTTTGTATTTGGTCGGGAGCTGTGGCATCTTGATTACCAATATACACTGAATTGTTATGTCCAAAACATCCTAAACAGTCCGGGATAGTGCAAGAACAATTTCCAATGAAGTATTAAAGTTTTGCGAAGCTGAAAAAGCGAATAATGGACCGATATTATCGTCTGACAGTTTGACAGATAGAATGGCCGTCATTACTGCATGGTTTCTTTAGTGCTGCCTGACCAAATTTCTGTATTTAATACGACACCGGTCACCGGACATTATGTATTGTGTAATAAATTTACACCCTGACAACTTCTGTTATGCGACAGGGACGGCCTCCCTCGCACGCCGAGTTATAGTGGTATGTCTATAGTCCTATTTTCCTAGACAAGCGTTTGTTAATTTGAAAATATTAAGAATATTGACGGACATAATATGTCTGCTCTTATGGTGCTAAAGTGATGTCTGTGCGTAGTGGATTCCACGGCCTAGCAGACTGTACTTTGAATGAGGTGCTGAAAAATTCAGTATTATGAATAGAGATATGCTTATTTTGTATGAAAAGTCAAACTTCAAACCTCTCTTTTAAAGCTTTTTTGTAAATGTCTTAGCTTACGTAGGACCGTTGATATAATTATCAGAAAGCTGTCTTCATTATACACCATTGAAAGCACTGTGTTCTAATAGAAAATATACCTCAGTGGCTAAGATAAATTTTTTCAACACAATTTTAAATTAAATAAAAGTCTGATTGTAAATACTTCTCTCTCTTTATGAACTGGATAACTTATTGAAATATGATGATTTTACTATACCTAACAAAATAATTTATTTTTTAGTTACAAAATCATATGCAAGTGGTTAGAAATAATTCAATATTTTTTGTTGTTTTATTTTTAATTTAATAATATTTTTTGTACACAAATAAATTGAAATTAAAACAACCAATATCAGTAGTCCTTCTTACTGCTAGTATTTTATACAAATATTTAAATAATTTACAAATGTGTGCTGTTATGTCATAATATCAAATAGGTATCTATCTACCTATGATTAACTTCAACATTTACGCCCCACTCGGTATATCAAACAATGTGGTGTTAAAAACAGTAAAAATATTGGCTAATTATTTTTCGTAAGTTTTTTGATGTTCGTGTTAAAGAATAAAGGATGATAGACTATCAATTTCTGAATTGAAAATAACAGGTCAATCCAACTACAAAATTAAACGGTAGGCGGATGGGTTGATAAAGGTTGTCAGATTCCTTGCAAGGCAAACTGGGACCCCCAGAAAAAAATCACCAATATTAGACCACAACATTTTTTATTTATATTAAATAATAAAATAACATTTATAAATAAATATAATAAATTTTATAAATTAAAAAGCAATAGAATACACAGATAGGAGTAAAAGCTGTTATAAATGTATATATATGTATTTAAAAATACAACATAAATAACAATATACAGATTTTTCAATTAATTGGTTTCACCTATATTTTTTTAACTTTTCACTAGATTTGGCCTTTTGGTGGTCGATGATGGTATAAAAAAATCATTGCCATCAAATACTTCTTTAACTCATCAATTACATTTTATTCCACATGCAGCTAGTAAACGCACTGTCTGCGCGCGCAAGATGAAAACAGTTTCAGTTGAAGCCGTTTACATAAACACTGCAACCTGCAACGAAACTAGAATGTACAAAGGTAAGTCCAAAGTCACACAAGGAGGCCGCTCCGGTTGTTGTATAAATAATCACATTGTTAATTGCAATAAAATATTCTTTGTAAATGAAATTTTAAAAAAATGAAATTTTTTTAGTAGGTAAATTTGGCAGCAATTGAAACCATAGTTTTCAATGCACTGTAGAATACTTTTAACAGTATCCACTGAAAGTCTATTTATTTTGTTTGTCCATTGATTCTCCATTACCTAATGAGAATTCTCTCCATGTTACCTGATAGGGAGAAAATATTTGCACTCGCATGTACACTAAACACTATTAAAGATTTTTGACAGTGTGTACTAGACATCGACATTTTATTTATAAATTATATTTCATGCTTACCCAATAAAACCATAGTGGAGTTGAAACAATTTTGAGGTTTTACTTTTTACACAAAATACTGTAAACACCAATCGTATGAAATTAGTATCCATCGATAGTTTATTTCTTGCAATTGCATATGAGTAACACAAAGAGAGTGTATATATGAATTCTGTGGCAAAAAATCAACTTAAACGTCACAAGTCATTTTGTTTCAACACCCTTCATACTGAAGTGTGTTGAAACAGGGGTCGAGGTGAGTTGAAACATAATTTTTGGGTGGAAATGAGGGATGTTAAGTAGTAACAACCATATAATTTAAAGATATCAATTGAAATACAACTTTTAAAGATAGAACATAACATTTTTAACAATATTTTGAACTGAATTGAGCATTGGTAATAAAAGTCAACTAAATTACGATAAACTCTAAATCTTAAACAAATAATAATATATTTTTTTAAATTATGTATAACCATGAACTAGAGTTGTATGACATGAGATCATCATTAACAAATATAAAAAAAATTAAAAATCCAAGCAGAGAAACAATAATCACATTCTTAATATCTAAATGTCAGTATCAGAATATTGATTATCGACTTTCAGTCGTTTATAAGAATCACAATCAGTCTCAATTTTTCCTCTTCCGAAGTATATGTTTGTAACAATAATAATATCAACGATTAAAAAATATAAGATATAAGGAATTGAAGGAATGAAATTATATAGGCAACCTATAGGCAAAACTTCTGGCTTCCTTAGTACTTAAGCCAAAGTTACCAGCAGCGCAGTTTAAAAGATAGTCACAGAGTACCTTCTCCTCTGAAGATGAAAAGTCTTTTCTGGATATCCAACCGATGGAGGAGTGGCCGTTTTATTAGATTCATAAGCCTTTTTACTTTTTATGTACCTGTAGAGGGAAGTATGGTTGAGGTTGTAACTCGAAGCCGCATCATGGAGACTTTTATGTCGCAATATTACTTTTTCTGCAGCGAGCTCTGCTATCGCTCCTCCTTTTGTACTCAGTAGGCATGCTAAAACAAATAACACTCACCGTATATGCAAATCAGTCATACAATACATAAACGAGGTGAGTTGAAACAGTCTGTTTCAAATTTCCTCAGTAAAATAATCATCCAAATTTCTGTTCAATTGAAAATTAAGAAGCAAAACACATAGAAATGTACTGTAACCATGCTATAAATTGAATCATTAGTTAAGAAGCCTTCGAAACATATATTACACGCACTAAAATACAGATGCATTATCCAAATAAAGACATTTAAAAAAAACGTTTAATACTTACTTTTTATGAATTTAACGACGTGGAACCAAGAACGACGCAACCGCACACTCAGAGTCATGGATGAGTATTGAAGGTAGAGATGGGTAAAAAATATCAATATATCGATATTTTTTTTGAAAAATAGTAATAGTTTTTGAAAAAAAGTAAATATCAATATTTTTTTTGAAAAATATCGATATTTACTTTTTTTGGTTAATTTTTTTTGGCGACCTTTTTTTGGTTACGTTTTTTTTTGGTCGCCAAAAATTTATTCCCCCATAAATATCGATATATTTTTCTCAATGTATATCGATTATTTTCGATACTTTTTTAAAATATCGATTCGATATATATCGATATTTTTTTTCATTTACTCATACCTAATTGAAGGGCCTGCGAGTGGGGGAAGCATGCGAAGATGCCAACTCGCTAAGGGTTTTTAGTTCCGCGAAATCAGTGTTGTTTCAAATCACCTCTGTTTCAAAACACCTCGGTCTCCCCTACTACTTAATTCGATTGTCTTTCTTAAATGGAAAGATATAGGTATAGGTATCTAAAGATTTTTAAACTGGGATTTTTCGGCGTCCGAAAGATTTGTTCTGGACACCGGAACACAAGACTTGAAAACAATGACAATCCCGATTAATCGAGATTTCTGACAACCCTGGTTAATATGTTTTTAATTTTTTCTAGTAGGTAGCAGTAGGTAGCCCCAGTCAGCAGCCGCGACCTCTGTTTATGGCGGCCCACGGAACAATTGAATATCGCGGCCGGCCAGTCATGCTATATATTTATTTATTTCACATTTTTTAGATTGTGGGAAGTTTACAACTATAAACATACATCATGCACTTTATTCAAACTTGATAATGGAGTTTATTAGATTGTTTAACCAGCATGGTGCGTCATTTCTCTCTTTTAGACCAACGACCTTGATGGTTAGGTACCTATATTTTTCCCATACAGAGTGTTTATAATATGTATTCTTTTGAAATTTTGGGATCTTCAAAGACGTCACTTGAAACCCTTATGATTACCCGACGCCGCCCAATTCGTTATTTGGAGCAAAATTTAATTTTTTACACCAAGTAAAGTATATACCAAGTAAGTATAATAATAACTTTGCTACGAATAGGTATCTGCAGCTTTTTGATATATGATTAGGTAAATAAAATAAATTATACATGTGTAGTGTATGAATATTATGCGAAATACGAAAAAAATACATTGGATTGGCCACCTTTTGTTGTTACCCAAGTAATGCAAAAATTAGTGTAGGTACCTACCGGTTTTTATATTATAATATTGTTGGATCACCAAAGTTCAATAATAAAAATGGATATAAATAATAAATATACTTACCTATTTTATTTTCAGTTGAAAAAATATAATTAGTTTTCAAAAATTCATAAGGTCATCAAAAAGTAGTAAAGAGGGGCGGAGCTTTTTTTACGTAGGTAGATACTAATATAATTTTTTGTAAATATAGATTTGAATTCTTTTTCTACATCTACCTATTCTTTGTAATGGCAGACTGGGCTCAACATTAGATCGAAAATGTGTTCCTCTCAGAAAGAGATTAGATTACAAAAAAATTAGGTCATTGCTTTCAATTGTCTATCCATGTTGTAAAGTTTACAGAGTAAGTAGATTAGGAAAATTTTATTTTCTTGCCTTATATTTTGTGGTGCGATCAGTAGGTATTCGATGATATCGATGATTGGATACTGGCAACGATCATTATTTCGCTACACCTACTTTATATTATCTTATCTATGCACCTACTGCACGTGCATTGAATTACAATCTATAGATATCTATACAACTCAATGCCTGTCTGTCTTTTCTGTACACAAATCTTCACCGTTTGACAGTTCCGACCCAAATTTTGCATATTTATTCTTTACTCTGCGGAAAACAGGCTCCACCTCCCCTCTCCCCCTTTAGCCCACTCCCTCCCTCAGACATAAATGTCCACTTTCTCACACATCACAGATAAAAATTCACTTAAATTAAATTTAGTAAGTAGGTACTATTAATTAAAAATTGTAAAAATAATACAATTTCCCATTCCCCGACAACTCCCCCTCCCCCACCGCGCGTTATAAATTAAAAATTTAAATGAATGGATTTCAGTAAATTTTATTGCATAGTTAACTATTGTTTATCGAGATGTCAAGTTGGTTGTAGCCCATAGTTAAAAGGTTATTAATATTCTTTAAAAAGGGCTGTCACTGTATCTTAGTGCCCTAAATATTTTAATAAACATGCTTACGTACGTAGAATATGTGTCACATCGATATTTTTACTTTTTGGTGATCTTTTGGAAAGGGGCTCGAACCACCTACCATTCACTAGATCACTGGGCGAGAGTTACCTAATCACCAGAATAATAAACTACTTTATGTATGTATTTTATACATATCTGACATAAATAAATAAATAACAATCAAATGACAAGTACAAACAGCTAACAGAATAAAATTCTATAGTAAAATTACTTTTTTTAGTCAAGTCAACCAAGCAAGTGTAAACATTTTGCTGAATTTCTCTAGAGGAATAATTCTGCTTTAAAATTCTTCTGCATGCGCCGAATTACGAATCACGATATCTATCATGTACCTACCTACTTGCGAGATTCTTATGATTCGTAATTTTTCGTAAGTAAAAATTTATCGGCGGCGGCGGTCTAATGAAAGGAAACTGATATTTTTAAATATCTTATCATTAAATGCTACCTTTAGATACTTACAATCGATATTTTGTCACGTCAAGTGTCACTTAACATTTTGAGGGAGATGTGTCGTCTATCTAGAAACATGTTCAAAATTATGATTTACTTTAAATATGGAAAGATACATATGAAATAAAAAGAGGTGTATTTATTTTTTGTTAAGTAACTTATTTGAGGGTTTTAAAGAGTCGGATCAAATATTTTACTTTTATTTTAAAGAAAGACGTTAAAAATTAAAAGTATTTTAATTACAGTGACTGCCGTTGTGCACATCGAACCCTCGATCTTTGGAACGTAAGCAAGGATGATGACGCACATGGCATACACTTAAGTTAAATAATTTAAATAATATTAAGTAAAATATACTACGCCAGGCTCCATGTTTGATTTCTCACTTTAAAAAACATTAAAAAAATAAAACTAATGCTTTATTTTTTGCAGTTTAAATTCTTCTCGTTCATGCTGGCAGCAAACACATTAATCTTTCAAATCATTAATCGTTTACTATTGAAACGGAATGGTGAGGTATGTTTAAAGTTAAAATACTTATTTAGCCGCTTTATTTTTTAAATATTATATTATTTTATACATTCTATTATATATTCTACCGTAAATATACTATGTAAATGTTTTATAAGTGGAATTGACTTAGGCATAGGTACTAAGTAATATTTTTGCACGTTGTCCACTATTACAACATGTATCTATTTTTATACTTCTCTTACAACAGATTTGTTAATACCCACATACTTTCCTGAATACAAATAGATAAATTCACATCTAGCATTCAAACATATTAGATCATTCAATATGCAATTACAAATATTAGGTATAAATACTCCACACACCACGCTATACTAATAAACACTTGACTTCCCACCAAACGCATACATGTACGACGAAAAGAGGGGGGCGCATAAATTAATATTCGGTAGCCATACGTTCACACTGGAACAGTGTGTCAATGGATTAGGGAATACTTAAAAATAGACATTAAAACCTCGATGTAAGCAGCATCGTACCTACTGAGAGATAACGCACAAGGTTGGTGCTTTTGTTTATCGATTGGCTGTAAACTGTGCGTAATGGCAGATAATGTAATCCGTGCGCGGGGAAAGTGAGAACACGTCGAGAGGAAAACTAGAAACGCCATCGTGTTTTCCCAGCGTCGTCCACAAGCGCACAGGACGCATCGCTGTGTAGACGCCCGTCGCGAACAGACGCCCAGTGAGCCGTCCGAGCTCACCTTTTAGCAATCGGGTAGAGACTGAGTTCCGCCGTAAAATTATTACAAGTGTGTGTTTTGCAATAGTACCATTTATATTGTGAAGTGCCGAATAGCTGGAATTCTCTCGAACAAAGGGCTGATCTAGAGGAATTGAGAGCGCGACAAAGAGGTGAGTACCTACTGCTCCGAAGGGGGATGAAATCATACAATAAGAACGCTCGTTTTTCTAGGGTTCTCAAAAGGTTAATTGAAGCGGGCTTGGACATTTAAAAAAAAATAATAACTAACTTGTTTCTGGCGGTGTATCCAAGACCTGTTATAAATGGTGAAAGTCTTCTATGAATCTTGTTATTTTTATAACATTTATAATACAATAGTGAAAATTACAACGATGTAATTAATAAGAAATATCTCAAATACGATTACAAGTACACTCGATTAAAATATTTAACAGCGTTTGATTAGTTTTTTTTCGTTTATTGGACAAAAGATTAATTGCTTGATACGTACACACATAATAAATATAAATATAGAATTAAAAAACAACTTATTTCTGTCTTTTAAAATATTATATTATTTTATAACGAACGACCTCTTTTATTTGTAAGTACCTACATGTCTATTTGTTTTGATAATAAATTTCTTTTTATATTTCTTATTTCACTTCAGCTTGAAAAAATAAGTACCTGATAGTGGGTAGCGAGATTCCCATTTTCGATAAAATAGGTAAAAAACGGGTTATCTACTTCGTAGGTTTACTTGCATCATTTTATCATGTCAGAAGTGAGTGAGCGCATCGCAATATCTTGAAGTTCCGACTTCCTTGGGCCGGCGATGGAGGCCGGACTGGCTTTTGATCGGGTCCCGTTTTTTTAAGCGCAAAAGAGCAACTTCATTTAATTAAATCGTTCATAAAAAAACTGAAAAAGTTCTATGCTTTTAATTAATTTCAATAACTCCGAAATTCGAAACAAAAACTATCTCGCTACAAATCTAGACACATAGGTATATGATAAAACTCAATTATAGTTGCATATACGTATCTCAAACACAACACCATATTTTAAAAGTAATTAAATTTCTTCTTAGGAAATATATGCCTACAGTATTTAAAATTCCTTCCGGCATCGGCCGCAAGAATCAGGTAGGTTTCATCTGCGTGTGAACATGTGGCACGAATAGAACAAGTTTTTAATAACCAAAATTTTGTTTTAAATTGTCTGTTCAAGTTGGTCAACGAATTTAGCTGAGATATTTACGGCCCCCCATCTTTTTGGGGTTACATGGTCCAGGCGCATGCAGTAAGTACCTACATTGAATCATGACTTTTACGCAGACATATATTTTGGAAAAAAAACATCGAAATAAAATATTTTTGTGACAGAGTATAATGTTATATTAAAATCTGAATATATGATGGTAATTGTGATATAAATATTACGAGAAATATATTTTAATTCGTTTTTTTTCAAAATATATGCTTACGTAAATGTCATGTTTCAATATTCTCACTGCACGCCACTGACCTGGTCATGTCATGTTATCGAAGAAAATGCATTTAAATTTTCCGGAAGTTAAATGATTTTTTGTACTAGGTAGTATTTATTTCGAAATCAACTTAAGCACATTTTTGAATCTACTGTTATCGCTAAAAAACTACTCTATTAGGATTTCTAAAGTAAGGTTGGATACGGTTATTTTACTTACCTAAGACAAAATAGATTATTATCGGGAAAGATTAGGTAAATCATGTCAAAATTTTGATAGATTCTGCTTATCTAACATTTTACGAAATATAAATATATAAATAAATATTACTCAAATTGTATTATTTAAAAAATAACATTTACTGAGTTTTTCTTTTTAAGTATCATTAAAGTTTTTTTAATATTAGGTCCTTACATATGAAATTGACGTTTAGTATGGGAGGAACATAAAGCCGATTTTTTTTATTATAATATATTTATTTAATCAAAGTATGTACCATTGCTATCTATGCACTTTTGCCATCTCATAGGTAGTTCATCGATCCCTTTACTAAAAAAACCATTCGGACGGGAATCAATAAAATCTTTGAAGGCGGTTTGGACTGCCCCATCGGAGTTGAATTTTTTCCTTTGCAAGAAGTTATCCAATTTTCGAAAAAAATGGTAATCTGTTGGGGCAAGGTCCGGAGAGTACGGTGGATGTCTTAGACATTCCAATTGAAGCTCCTCTAATTTGGTAGCCGTCTGTTGTGCAGTGTGTGGTCTAGCGTTATCATGAAGCAGCAGTGGCCTAGAGCGATTAACCAGCCTCGGTTGTTTAGCAGCTAGCTTTTCCATCATGGTTTGCAGTTGCTGACAATAGACATCTGCCGTAATCGTCTGGCCAGATTTAAGAAAGCTGTAGTGAACGACACCAGCACTAGTCCACCAAACGCTCACAAGTAACTTTTTTGGAGTCAATTTTCGCTTGGGACATGGTTTGGCTGGTTCGGCAGGGTTCAGCCATAGCGATGAGCACTTCCGATTATCGTACAGGATCCACTTTTCATCACAGGTAATGATTCGATTTAAAATCCCTTAATTATTGTGCCGGTTGAGTAATGCAACGCAGCAGTCAACGCGCGTTTGTTGATTTGCTTCACTCAATTCGTGAGGTACCCACCTTTCAAGCTTTTTCACCTTACCAATTTGCTTCAAGTGGATTAAAACAGTTTTATCACTAACACCGCAGCCTGCAGCTAACTCGGATGTGGTTTGCGATGGATCCGCTTCCACAATAGCCTTCAATTCTTCATTATCAACTTTGGTCTCCGGCCGTCCACGGGGCTTGTTCTGCAGGTCGAAATTTCCAGAACGAAAACGTTGGAACCAAAAACGCACTGTGTTTTCTTTTGCGGCACCGTCGCCATACACATCATTAATCCTTCGAGCCGTTTCTGCAGCACTGATGCCACGGTGGAACTCGTACTCGTAAATAACGCGATATTTCAAGTTTTTCATTTTGTAAACTGAGTGACGCAAAGAAAAAAACAATAGAGGAAAAAACAAATGAATTATAATTTTCAAAACACAAATACATGAGTAAATAGCTGTATAAATTTGGATTTGGAATTCCTAACCAAAGAGAAGATATTTGAGATCAAATTTGCCAGTACGGCAAAACGTCAATTTCATATGTAAGGACCTAATATATAAGCTTTCGTGATTAAAATAACATAAAAAGCATTATAAATCTTACCGTATTTTATAGTTGTTGAAGTACCTAATATTTTTTGTTTCTATCGTGAATCATCGCGATCCGCCTCTGTCAGTATGTAGGTAGGTATATAGTATGTACATACATTGATATGGTCTGTATTTTACACTTCTAAGTGTGTTTGCAAGATTCTTCGAAGGTGATAATTTTAAACGACATTACAAATAAACATGATGTCATTTGTATCTGAAAAATATGATATTTAAAAATAAATCAAATTTTTCGTTCTTATGATAAGCTAAGTAAGAATGGTCAGATATTGCATTTTAAATAATAAATACCATCAGAATCAATATTGCCTTCAATATTTATATAGGTAGGTGTCTGACCCTGTTCCATTGTCCTATTCCAAGTAGAAGAAACCGGCATGCAATCTTTAATATCATATTAATAATAATTATTGTGACCAAGCCTTACCAATAAGCACTTGCTTTTATTCGATATTTATTTATTTATTTACCCGGTGTTCGGTATTCATTCGTCTACCATTAAAATCTAATCAAAAAATTCACGAATATTATTTTATTATTATTTATCGGTTATATAAAGTGATACAGAAAAACATTCAGAATAAAGAAACATATTTTTCTTACTTCTATACCTACCTATAAGAGTCAGAGTCTTATGAATAGAAAAGGAGTATAGGTATGAATTCATGACAATAAAGTAGCTAAATAATATACAGAATAAGTAGGTGTATTTACTTATTTATAGCCGAAATAGCATGAAATAGTAATAACGGCTTTTATC
Organism: Agrypnia vestita; assembly: GCA_016648135.1. Taxonomy (NCBI): domain Eukaryota; kingdom Metazoa; phylum Arthropoda; class Insecta; order Trichoptera; family Phryganeidae; genus Agrypnia; species Agrypnia vestita. The sequence goes on from JADDOH010001128.1 coordinate 28,441, forward strand.
AAAATCTTCTTCTTCCTTGCACTGTCCCAACTCATTTCTTAAGTAGGCTGTTGGGGTTGGATCTTCTCGTTCTCAGGCTGTATCTTCTTCGGTTCTGGGTATCGACTTTTATCAAAATATTTAAAAAAAAATTATATTTCCCTTGCCGACAGTTAATGGTACTATTTTAAACCTTTGCGATTATGCGTAAACTAAACGTGATACTGTCCTTTGATGACAGTATCACTCTAGCAACAACATAATTAAATAATTAATATTATAAATAAAACAGACATAAAAATAAAATGAGAAAAATATATTCCGGTACCGGGAACCGAATCCAAGCCTCCTGAGTTAGAGTCAGGTATCCTAGCCACTATACCATACCGGAGATGTCACTGGTCTCGGAAAAAAATGTTTATAAAGCCAGTGTAGCTAAATAAAATATATTTAAAAAATATATTGTTCGCCCTATAATCCTTTTTATATGTACAAATGGTTCTCGTCTTTGCTAAGTCTTATATGTACTTTATTTTTGACGCTTCTGACGTTCACGCTGGCTCGGCGGTAGCAACACCGTTTTTTAATTTCAAATATAAATTTATTCTATTCTGTTATTTTTACGATTGTTAGAGGGATATTGTTAAAGAATTCAATAGCTAGATAGCTAAAGTGATTTTGGGTTGCAGTAAATTTAAATTTTGGTATGTTATGTTTATCTATTTTTAAGCCTAAATGATGCTTTTTATATACTCTGTGAATTATTAATATTGAATCAAATGTAGTTTTATAATCTACAAGTATTGATTATATCAATACAGCAGGTTGGCAAAATCCCAAAGGAATTTCGACTGCAACCTTTTAATGCAGAACCGCCATAACTTAGAGACTTTAAATTGCCCCCTAGACTCGGTGGCGCCATTTCGTCGCTTGATATTGGCTGTATCGCGGTAAATAATATCAAATTACATTTCTAATTAACCTCAAAATAATTCATCAGTTGTTTGTAGGTACAGATTTGGAGTAAGTACTTGGGGGCTAAATAATATTATTTTCCAGAATTATTATTTACCATCAGGGCCTAGCCCTATCGGCATCTCTGGCATAGTTAAATTGGCCTGAAACAATGTCAGGCAAAACATTAAGCATGTGTAATTTTTTTTTTAAATTTGAAAATTCCATTTACTACCATTTAATACATTTACCATTTCCAAAAAGCTATAAAAATCGCATTATATCGAAATTCATGCCAGATTTTGAACGATGTAGTTTGTACATCGACAATTTACGCGCATGACATTAATTATTTTTCCATACAAAAATAAACATAGGTGTATTACGAAATCGCAATTTGATTTCATTAAATAAAAAATTTCATTAAAAAAATTAACATAATTGTTAAATACATAGATTTTAGCGACATTAATATTACCATTCATTGTATTTCAAACGACACATTTACTTTTACTAAATTTGTATATTAATTTTTAAACATTAAATTTACCTATTCTCATACGGAAGTGTTATTTTTGCGTAAAGTAGCTATCCATTTCATATTTTATGATACAAAGATGTGCTTGTTGGTCTAGTGGTTAAGACACTTGCCAAGTGATCCAGCGTTCGCGGATTCGAACCTCATTTCAGACAAGCAAGTTAATCCTATTTTTCATAAAACATCTTAGTTTGAATAATAAAAAAATGGCGCTTATCTTAGTTTGAAAACAGTAAAAATATTGATGTGACATGTACCTACTCCGTGTACGCATATCCATTTAAAAAATAAAAGATACTGCGAAGAGAATAAAATTTAACCGACCACTAAACGTAGGTATAAATAATAAGATGTTTCATGTGGTGTCGCTTATGTACTTTCCAATTTTGGTAAGGTGTTAAATTCTACAATAAAAGTTTCTAACCATTGGTTGTGCTGGTTAATTTACTAAAGCAAATTTAAATTACATAGAGACGGGCGTGGTTCCACACGTATTCAAATTATATAATGTCATGAGCAAAATGGAACTCCCAAAGTTATTCCGATCTAAATGTCATAAGTGAGAACACGCGTGCCCTTATTATTTTTATTACCACAGCGGTAGGTAGGTACTAGGCACCACACTTATTACTGGTGCTATGAGTTCTATTTTACTATATGGCGGTACATTTATGTGCCAGTGTATGGATGTATGTGCGAGCTATGCTAAATTAATCTCGCACGCGACTAACGAGCGACTATACAAATATACCGATGATGTATATATTCACTACGCAAATGTACCTACGACTGGGTACCGTGCATTTTATTTTTAAGCTATTTAAAATAAATTGTAATGCATCGAAGCAACCTTTAACCTTCATATTATTTATACAAAACGCAAAAAACACCACGACTAACGGTATTTATCTTGTATTTAAGTAAATATTGATATATTATAATTTTTTTTTCGATAACTCGTTTCGTTAAAAGTACAGAACGATATAATTTACCATTTATACACAGGCCTATGTAGAAGATTAAGGGGTTACGTGTAGTCAGAGGCGTGCAAAAATAGACATTTTAAAGATTTTTTTGAACGGTTCTGTTGTTTTTATTCAATACATAATACCAAAGTTTTGCACTATATTTCAAGTAACTAAACCGAAAATTTCCCATAGAATTATTAATAGTGGACCACGATAGCAGCTCGATTCTTGACCCCTGTCTTGCAAATAGTGCCTCGTGGTGTCCATCAGTAGGTACTTTTTAGTGGTTTATCTAAATTCAATGAAACAAAAAAATTAATAGTTCTATATTTTATCTTGTTTTTAATCGTGGATTTTTTTTCTTTTCAAATTTAACAAAATGGCGGCCTTTGAAAGCTTAATTATGAATTTTGAGGGAAAAAATCACTTATTTATTATTTGTAAAGAAAAAATTAAGTAAAAATAAAAATCCTTCGATTAAGCACAAGTTTTTAATGCCTAGAATATGATGTATAAATTTAATTTAAATCTGTCGAATAGTTTTTAAAATATCGTGGACACCGTTTTTGAACACGTTGTTTGGAGAGAAACGCGTTTAAAGTTTTATACATAAATATTTAATACAAATACAATTTATAAAATTACTTACGAAGAGTCGTCTATTTCTGGTCCATATAATTGATCTTCTGCCTCCAAGATGTCGATTTGTTTTTGTCTACGTCTCATTCTGCCTTCTCGAGTCATCTCATTTGCACACTGGTCAGCAATCTTTATGCGCTCTATAACGACTTTTCAGCATGCCGGTGTGCATTGGGCCCACAACTTAATCCTATTGCATTGGCAATCATTAATGTTCCTTGCCTACCTTCATGACGTCCCATTATAAATTTTTGAAAATGATTATAATACACGCACAACTATCGATCGACTGCCACTGAAATACTGAAACTAAATCAAATTACATTTAGCTTATTGGGTCTTAAGTCAAAAAGTAGGACTGTAAAAGAAATTTCCTACATTATTCTTAGAATTACTCAGGTAAAAACCCCGTTCCGTAGCAGCCGCGCCGTCAGTCAGCCGGGCCCTCTACCGCGCCGTCCGCGTGTCAGTGCGGACGGCAGTAGGTGGCGCAACAGTTATCGTTGGATATCTTTAAAACTAATAACCGGATCGAGATGATATTTTCACAGAATATTTTTGAAACATTTTACTATAAGAATATGCAAAAAATAATCGATTTTTTGAAAATCCTGACTACACGTAACCCCCTAAGTTAAACACATTTGGTGTAAAGTTGAGATAATCTTAAACTCTGAAGCTTTAAATCTTTCTGTTGACTAGCTTCGACCGTAATCTCACGATAAAACACAAGAACTCAATTGTTTGGCGCGACCTCAGAATACTTCGAGAAATTTGCATTGCAAAATAGGAAAATAGTTCATGAGTAGGTACTTTAAATACTTTATGGAATGGTTAGGATGCCTTTAGCACCAAAGATTACCGATCCGATCGACTCGGCAAGCGCGGGAAGGCTTTGACTTCTATTCTGAAAATTTACTTATTATCCAATAATGAGATTAACTATGTTTGTATTCGATTGTAACAATTATTAAAGCTGTAATTTTGATGATTCGGAATTTGCAGTAAATCACTAAAGATCAATCCACCACTAACACAATCAAAGTCAAGATTTTCTTAGTTCATTTCAACTCTAAATTTACAAAAACAATTTTGAAACAAATATTCATGTCGAATGCCAATATTTCTGTCGATATCATGGCAATCTTGGTTCCAAATAGCCTTAATTGGTAAATATGAAATTTTATAACTAACGAAACTCGCAATTTTATATTACAATAGCAAAAAAACTTGATTTTTAAAAGACCGCAAACAGTTGGCGTTGAATGTTCGTTGAAAAAACTAAGATGTTTCGGGATAAGAAAAATACTCATAAAACTATTCGTCGAGGAGAGGTTAAGCTCTGTTTGCAAAAAATAATAAGCTTACAGATAACCTATCTATAGTCCTATTTTAGTTATTCTAAAAACATTAACAAAATAATAATAATACACAGGGTGTGTTATAGCTAGTAGCAAAAATATTACAGGTGGATTTCTGCCTTAGTAATTAGTCGAAAATGTTCAACCATGACATGACATCATCGATAGTTATGGAGATATGAAATATCAAAGTTTGCATTTTTTCCAATATTTCTGACTTCAAAAAGTTGGAACTATCATTACAGTAACTTATATCGATTATGAAAAATTCATTCGCTTCAATACAACTCAAATAAATGATAGAAATATTGTAAAAAAAATCTTTTTAAAATTTTTGTAAGGTTTTTATCATTTTATTCGACTTGAACGAAATTTGAAAACGCGATTTAGTGCTAATTCCGAATCATCAAAATTAAAAATAATTCTTACAATAGAATACATAGTTAATCTCATTATTGGATAATAAATAAATTCTCAGAATAGATTAAGCACTATCATCAATATATCGACGTAATATTTGAAAATGATTCACAACAAATTACGATAGGTATATCTTAAAAAAAAACTATTCCAATTCAAGTCAGAAATATTTAAAAAAAAATGCAAACTTTGATATGGCATATATCCCCGTAACTATTGATAATTAGGTCATTGTTGGTTGAAAATTTTCGACTCATTAACAAGGCAGGAATCCACATGTAAAGTTTTTGCTAGTGACTATGAGACACCTGTACACTGTTTTGTGCTACCCGTGCCCGTCGGACTTATTACGTGTCGTACTAAAGGGTTTACAAGCTTGCTGCTTGCTGCAGGGATGCCCATTCGAAGAAAAAAATAACATATAGGTATGTATGTACCAGTGGCGTGCAGCGCATACAAGCAAAAAAGCTGTGCATTAGTAAAGATTCTGAGAAACAAATATTAATTAAATAATCCTTATCTTAAGAAAAAGTTGATTTAAAATTCTAGCCGTAATTCGTCCTACGGCTAGAAGTTTTATTTCTGACGTTTCCATTTAACTTGACGTATCTGTTTTTTTTTCGATTTAAAATTCTAGCCGTAAATTCGTCCTACGGCTAGAAGTTTTATTTCCGACTTTTCTGTGCTTAACTTCATGTCAATTCTTCATTTATTTCGCCAACCAATTTTTTCCACAGATATAGTCAAGTCGAGAAAAAAACGTGTATTTTTAATGCTGTGAGTTTTGTGTAATAGCGTCCTTCTTCGAAAGATCCTATGCCAGGCGCACGTCATGCAGAAATGTTATTTTTTACAAATTCCACCCAAAACTTTCGGTTTTATGTCTTTTCTATGGTAAATGTAAGTACGAATACGACAAATATCATCTGTCATATCATAATGATATCATAAGATGTTTGATTTATTTTTGTGAAAAGAAACGTATATCTGAAATTAGTATGTTCCCGATTTAATTATATATAAATCGTCTTCGAAATATATTGAAATTTTTCGCCGTATTAGCTATACCTATATAAAATATTTATTTATTTAGGAAATATTGTTTACAATACTTCTTTTATAGTGCAGTTACTTTTGTGGATTGAAGCTACTCAAAATAGTTCATTATATATAGTTAATTTTTTTTTAATGTATATACCCTTATATATTTTTAATATAGGTATATAGTCGGTCACAGCATAACCTAAGTTTATACCCACTGCACGCCACTGGTATGTACGTACAAGGTCACTCATTTTAATTTCGCCTTTTCTTTAGTTTTACATTTATAATCACCGAGTGATATATCTTACGTGTTACGAAAGGGGGCCCCCTTGTTATTTATTTATTTTATTATTCATTTTGCGCTTCAACAGGCCAAGAGACCCAATTGCAGATGCGAAACACTTGTCAAAACACCAGGCCTTGCGTAGATCACATAGATTATTGGGACCTCATCGGGAATCGAACTCTCGATGTGAGAAACCAGTTTCATGCCCACTGGGCTACGAGGCCGCCGCTTTCGACTTCTGACCCTGATACGGATATCCCTAATATCAACGTGCCCAGGCGAGAGAAGGAAAGGAAACTGGGGGTGGGTGAATTTAGACAGGAGAGTGGATTTATTAGCATATTAATAACATACCGGCATCTAAGGCCAAATTATGTGATATTTTCGATTTATTGAAAAAAATAATCTTATCTACTGTTTGTTTATGTTCAGGTCCTATAAAATGTATACATATATACTTTTTATTAATGATATTTCAACCTATTCGTATCACATACTTCTCATTTTACTTAAATTAATCATTCAGTTCACAAATTTTGTGAAAAAAAAATCGACGGCAGCATAGAAGTATTATGATATCTACATCTGTGTGGATTAAATGCGTTAGTTCCAATTTCTACATGTGCAGTTGAATGAATTATTGAACTGAAAGAAGCGGGCCATGATAGGAAAAATATGATACTTCAAACAATCGCATCGAATCATATGGTGATTCCGCGGCGAGGCCGACGGCGCTAAAGTCAGCCATTTTACCCCGCCCCTCACGCGCCAGTATGCCCCACCCCACCATTCAGAATCGGAGACTTCTACCTCAAGATTTTTGTAAGCTTGTTTGGTAATTTAAATTAAATTCATTGTTAGATATTAATTTCTAGTAAAAAATACAGGATTCTCATTATTTTGAAATTCCCGTCGACAAATTTTCGATCAGAGGCGTGTCACGGTAAACGCTGGAGTAATAATAGCAATTTGATATACATATTTTCACAGCATGATTACTATTTGGGTGTGAACTTGTAATATAGGGGAGACCGGGTAAGGGTGTGTCACTTTACAGATGTTATGTTAACATTAAATGAAAAATATAATATACTCGTCTATTTCGACAAATAAATTGACATAATATAGGTTATAACTTGCAGAAAAAAAAATATTAATACACTGAATAACTGTTAGTTATAATTAATGTAAAATAAGGGATTTTTAAAATTTAAAACGCCTAACTAAAGAAATTTATTTTCTCCTTTATTCTAGAGTAAATGATACATTACTAACTCAATACATATTACTTTGTGCAAGTGGATGGATGCATTCTTTACACTTTTACATTCATAAAAGCTACTTCCTAGTTCAAATCAACACGTATTTTAACAGTGGCAAACGTAATTTAATTACATTTTCTATGTATTACATTCTGCTACGCCGATGCGAGTAACATGGCAGCGTATGATGTTACATAGTTTTACATTTATATAATACGATAGTATCGACATATCTACGAGAACCGGGAGTGGCGCAGTGAGGTAAAACACAATTCGTTCAGTTCCCCTCTGTTTTGACCAGCGTGGGCGCATAGCATCCAGAAAAATAAATTACGTTTTTTATAATAATTTGTATAATAATATATATAATAATAAATAAGAATTTGAGGTTTAATTGAGTATTTAAAATTATTACTTAAAATCAAGCTTTTTCATTCATGAGGGGTGGCTTGGCCACACATCGGCCAACATTGTCTGCAAAGTGGCCATAACCTCTCAAAAACTACCGGCCATAAACGCTAGCTAGCAAAAGCAAAGTCGATTTGATTTATCCAATAATATAATCGGAAGGCTAGTATTCTAAGTATTTATCATTAAAAAAAAACATCCAGTTGAACTGAAATTTTGCACTTCAATTTGATGTCGGTGACAACGCATTCTTATTTACATTTGGGGTCACACATACACACACGCACACAAAAAATGCAAATTTATCTCAAATGTTCGGGCAAGTACCTACTTTCTGGTAGTTACCATTATTAAATTATTTAAATCATGAATACTTTAGAATTTATTTATTTAAAATTGCTACAAAACAAAAGCTGGCTAATATTCTGTAAAATGACAATCAATACAATAAATTTGAAATCGAGACCTCGTATATAAATGATTTATAATGAAAATTATGTTTTTATGAGTTAATTTCTAAAATGTTGTCATCACTGTTGCAGAAAATTGGCGTACGCGCGAAACAAACAATGGAGCTCGTATTGTAGGCCTTCAGTGCCCTCTTTGTTAACTTCAAATAATCGCATTAGGTCATGCACATTTCTAACTGCGCCACTAGGCAGGCGGTAATATTGATTTTCATTAAAGTTTTTTTAGTATTATTCTTACATCAACCATATTTATTATTAAAAAAATATTTTGGGTAGCTTCCTTGGTGTCCATATTCCTATTTAAAAATTTCAGCCGATAATTCAGTGTACATCAGCACCACGATAGAAATATAATGGTTTCTGAATACATTGATGATGAAAATAATATTTTGAGTATGTCCAAATTTTTCAGAACAGTACCGGATTTTGTCACAGGGACATCATTAATCAATCAATATATATATATTATATAATTTCATTACACAGATAAAAGATATTGCTAACAAACTCCAAAAATCGAATATAGATGTCTCATTGGCGACATCTGTGGTCATTTAAGGGGAATGAAAAGCTTTGGTGCCGGCCGCGCTGAGGATTGTTGCAACTCATGTATGAAACGTGGCATATAATTTAAATATATACAACTTCCAAAAATTAGTAGACATTGTATTATTCTATCATGGGTGGAAATGGCGAACGTTACATTGTGTAAAGTGATCACAGGTCGTAAGCCCTATATACACCCAAAAACTTCTATACCTACTTTCCCATAAAAATACAGTTTGTCTCTGTGAGACATCTTTGTCTCTTGATGAAATACAAAATTTTACAATACTCAATTTCAAATTCATAAAAAATATCGAAATAAATTGTCTTGTTTTGGGGTTAAGCGACATTGAGGCATCAAAAATATATTGATATTAAATATTTTTTTTGTAACTATTGCAAATATAAAATTCGTTTTATTATCGTTGTTTACGGCATAGGTACATTGATTAATATTTTTCATTAACAAATTATTTTGAAAATTTCAAAATGTGGTGTCCCGCAAAGGTTCATTAACAAATTATTTTGAAAATTTCAAAATGTGGTGTCCCGCAAAGGTGGTGGAGATAATCATGTCGCCAGGGTTTGAGTGAAATGAAAAAGTCTATTATTTTCTTGTTACGGTATGTAATGTCTATGATGTAGCGTATCGAAAAAAGATTTTTTTGTGCAAATGAAATCGGTTTGAAAATAATTTTCATTTTTTTCCTAAAACAATTCGACAATAAAAACGCATTTTATCAAAAAAATATTATTAGAAAGGCGTATGAAAAATTTTAACAAAATCTGCCTAATAGTTCTTTCTAAAAGTCTTTGAAGCATGTAACGTGCACAGCGATTCTATGGAGAGACAATGCTAGGCGTTAGAGATAAAATTAGAAACGAAGAAATCAGACGCCGAACAAAAATTTATGATATTGTGGATTGAAATGAAATAGCAATGGGCAGGTCATGTCGCTAGACAAGGAGGGTGGGAATTTTACGATGGAGACCGTGGGATAAAAAGAGAGGAATAGATTGGCTTCATAAAAGGTGGGTTGATGATCACCGGAAAGGGGTGGGTAAGAAAAGCCCAAAAAAGAGAGGAATGGAAAAACATGGAAGAGACCTACGTCTGAAGAAGAAGAATAATAGTTTTTTAGATATCATCTCCAAAAGTCCGAAAAAGGGAGTTTGGAGAAAAACGCTAAAGAATAATGTAATTTGTTTAAAAATTCACCTACCACGCTTACTTCAAATTGCTAAAACTCAGCCAATTTTTGGAATTTTTGAATGAGTAATCGCTCAAATTATTCTTACAACTTCAAGCTATCAATAAACGATTTTTCGTAAATGTCAAGGTGGTGTAGTTCCTTAAGGTCCGAAATATTTAATGATTTAAAGTACGCCTTAAAAGCTAAACTTTCATTACAAAATAAAAGTATTGACTCTGAATTCGGCCTAAGACAGCTTACAAACTCCAACGCGTTTGAAAGATAATAAATTTTTATTTTGTGTAACTAATGAATTATCTATTTGTGTGTTCGTGCGATGGTAAGTATTAGAAATGACATAATGCATATAAAAAGTAATAGGCAGTCTATTCAGCTGTGTGGACGTGTTTAGCGGACAGCACGACTTCCAGCACCGGTCCATGAGGTCATCATTATTCTCTCGCATTTTTGTTTTCACGATAATTTCGTCAGATATTCTTTTACATCACTGTACACGCATACAAAACTGCAAAACGTTACACAAGCCTTATCCCAATGTCAGATAACAATAATTAACGGATAGAGCATTGTTGCCAATATGTAGAATGGTCTTTTAATGGCGGTATATTTATTTTAACTTGTTCAAGAATATTATGTCGGAACGAAAATAATATTAGATAAACAATCACGATAGGCAATATTCTGAACCAAGCAATATTGCTATTTCTGTATCTTGTCAGTTACGTATAACATTGTAATGCCGTCAATTTTGACGTTTTAATTTTGACAAGTTTAAAATAAATGAATTCAAGCAATCAGAAAGCTCTAAAACTTAAAGTAACGTTAAGTTATTAACAATTATGAATAATGAGCTTTCTAAATGATTGAAATCAAACCTGTCAAACTTAAAACGTCACAATTGGCGGCATTAGAATGTTATACGTCTGTCAAGATACAGAAATAGCAATATTGCTCGGTTCAGAATACGGCCAATTATTTGCCATAATTTAGTGTGCTTCATCACCTGTTCATATTTGAAATACAGTTTCTCATAAACTAACTAATTTGTTTTCATTTATTTGTTTGGAAATATTACAGATATAAGTAAGTGATATACTATGTACCTATATGGTGCAAATAGACAGTATTGAACATGTTAACTTAAATCCTAGCATATTTCACATAGACAATAATTTTAAACAACACATAATAATAATAAAAGTAAATAAAAAAAGTTAGAAACAAAATAGGTAAAGCGTTGCATAAACTAAATGTTTACCCCCCTCATTCTATTTTTATACCCCTCGCCTCTCCGCCCCTAACTTCGTGCACGCGACGGAAATGACTAAAATTTTTAACGAAATAAATATTAATCCTAATTTTACGGTTCGTTCGACTAATTGGCGCACCTGCCGAATACCTACTGAAGATATCCAGAGGCGGTGTTTCTACCTCGCTCGGGGTTTCGCGGGCATATTAATAAAAGGTGTGCTATGTGTAGTGTGTAGGTACTATACTCGGGGTTTGCATAGGTATGAAGGTAACGGTTGTAGAAACAAAGATTACGTCATTTGACTTTTAGCTCGGCGATCGCGTTCGCCGATAAAATGCTCGGATACTCAGTTCAAATATGCAGAGCCGTATTAGCTACAAATCTTTGGAGGTTTCAATACAATAATACATTTTTGAGCAACATACTGAGATTAAGAATTCTAAGTGTAATGTTCTGAGGTAAGCAAGTAAGCTTGTAAATTGCCCATGTGAATTAGATATCTTGACGAAGCAAAGTATTTGCCAACGTAAATTTAATAGCCCGTCATTTTTATTTATAATCTCCTCAAACGATGACTTGGATTTCCTTACAAGGGCTTACTTAAGTCATTCATCTCCATTCAAGCCTTCTCAAGTAGGGGTTTTTCTGTCACTTTGCTTGATATTTTCTACCCTGAGTTTTATGGGATAGGGGGACATGGAAGGCCTGGATTTTGTATCAGATATCCTTCCCTTAATTGTGTAGGTAGGTAAGCTACTAGGGTTGTGGGGTTAAGTGTAGGAGTTTTATTGTTTCCTTTTTGCTGTAGCAGGAGCCCAAATTGGAATGAATGAAACTAGGAAGTCGGACTAGTTGGTTTGACATTTCGCAGCATTCGTCTGTATTCCGAAAATAGCAATGTCGGGATACAAGATCTTTATCCCAACACTTAATATTAATAGACGAAAATACAAATCAAAAATAAACGAGACGTAGGTATACGTCGTTCGTCGTAGGGTAGACTGGGGACGGTTGAAACAATTTTACTTTGACCGCATGTAGTGGATTATCTTCAGTATTTAAACATAATATGTTTATACCACTTAAAGGAATATGCATCTAGCTAACAAATAAAATTGATTTGGTGGCTATATTGCAATCAATTAAGCTGCAATAACCACATTAAGAAATTATGGAAATGTGTTTCAATTGACCCCATAGTGTGGTCAATTGAAACAGTAAGAGGGGTTGATTGAAACACTCAGGTATTTTTGTAACAATTGAACTTCTTTATTCAGCCTTAATTATTTCCTTTACCATAACAGTATTTAATGAGATCGTGAAAAATCGGCACTCGTAACATAAAAAAATCGATAGTTATGAACAAAAATATCTTTGACCTAAACAAACTCAAATATTTTTTTAACTAAGTGAGTTTTAGTGCTGTAATTAATAGTAATCTTTAACAATTGGCATAATGAACAGTATTAAATTGGGATATTAAGCTTTAACAGAATATAATGGAAGTAAAAAGAAGTATTCAGTTTCATACAAAAGTGCTTGTTTCAATCATAACAATGTTTCAATCATAACAACGTCCTTTACTCCCGACCTCTAAACATTTCTGTAAACACACAAGAACATTGTGTAAAATGTAATAATATTTAAATGAATAAGTATGATAAAACATTAAGTACGTATGTATTTGGTTGTTTTAACATGCAACGTGATAATATCGCATGGGTGCAGAAACTTTAAAACGACTGAGAAGCAAATCTTTAAAAAATGCCATCAAAAATTTCTACTAGGCTATCTTAATCTTTTAAAATTTTACAAAAAAAAACACTCACATAAATGAGCTCAACACTAATAAATTATATATCAAAAGTCTGACATTGTGTAAATGCAAAATCTTATTTAAAATATCCAAATCTAAACCTAAATAGTGGTTTGTACGTACGTGGTATCTACTAAAAACTAAAAAAAGTAAATTTGACAAATTACAGCTAGCATCTTGGAGATGTGAATGGAATAGATTCTCCTTATAAATTACTTCTTATGGCACAATATACAGATCAACATTCAATAATTAATATTACTTATTAATTCAGTATGTAGATTCATTAAGAAATTTCAGTCAGATTCAGACAGATATATTGTACTTCTTGTTGAGTGCACTCTTCATGAGCCCAAAATCCACACATCATACACTGGACCCATGTTTCACCTGGCCTGTCGGAATTATGTTCTTCGCAACAAACTAAACAATTTGTAGTAATATCGGCATCTGAACTTGATGAACCCTTTCGATTTCTTTTTGGTGTTTTAGTCTTTTGTTTCGTCTTTGTTTCAGCCTTTTTTTCTTATCCTTTGTAATCATGTTAATTTTTATCTTACTAGCTTGTTTTTTCTTTCTCTTTCTTCGGTTTCTTTTCTTATGTTTTCTTTTTCCGGAGTATCATTATAAATAGTTGATTTCCTCTTATTTGTATTTCTTGCGTTGGTTTTCCTGGGTGGTGCTTTAGGGAATGGTCTTATGCATTCTGGCGAGAATGTACTCGTTGAAGGCATAGCGATGTTGTAATCAAAAGCATCGAAAAACTCAAAAGGACCAAAATCGGTAGATAAAGGTTGTATGTTTTCTATTGACAAAGATGCAGTAAGTTCTGCAGTAGAATTTGGCTGTTGGCTCTTTAAATGGACGGCGCAATTGTTTGTAGCGGAATCATGGATCTTGACAAAGTAGCTCCAACTGCTACTGCAGAAGTACTTAGCTGTGAAGTTTCTGAGCGTCTTTGAGTAGACAAAACAATCGTTTCAGATCCTACAGCGGAGATCGACTGCGATGTTAACGAGTTTATTGAAGCAAACTGGACAGATTGAGGGATTGCAGAATTAAGTGGTGAAAAATCTGTGCTTGTCTGAGATGGAATAGCTTTTTGAGGTACATCAGAAATTGGCTGTGTAGTCAAACTAGACTGAATAAATAATGAAATAAAACAATCAACTTTGTTTTTTTCCACTTATATTTAAGCCACTTGTTTTCACTACATGTTTCGGAAACGTCCGTTTCCTTCATCAGGTGAATTAAGACTAATTGTCTTAATTCATTAATTGTCTTAATTCACCTGATGAAGGAAACGGACGTTTCCGAAACATGTAGTGAAACAAGTGGCTTAAATATAAGTGGAAAAAAACAAAGTTGATTGTTTTATTTCATTATTTATTCATAATGGATTTCCACAAGGTAAACGCCGTAACATTTAATTACTTAAACTAGACTGAATTGGCGGGTCAGGTACTGTACAAGAACTTGGCTCTGAAGTCTCTGAATCTTGAACTGCCGTTGTTTTATCGTCGCCACTTTGTAAAGCTATCGGATTTGGTCTGTCTGTGACATACAAGGGTCCAAAATCCAAATCAATTAATATTTGTCTGTCATATGGACATATTCCCGAAGATCTGAACCCAGCTTGAACGTTAGTTAGAGTCATAGTAGCTCGGGATAAAGCAGTTGCCACTACGCTTGAAATATCGTAAATCGTCATTGGTTTTCCTGGGTTTTATCTCATCCAGTCGTCACATTCTATATTCGCGGCTTTTTTAAATGGGCCATATATTGAGCGATCTAACAGTTGCAGCTTATGCCTACCAGTTTTTGTCGACCATCTTTGCTTTAAATATATATGACAAGTGCTGCCCTCTGGAGCCGCTTGAGTTCGCGAATAGGTATAATAAATAAAATATTTGGAAATTTTCGCTATTATTTTTTATCTACTCAAAGGTTTTTATATTCACTTTCATGTTCTCTCAAATTAAAAAATACTAGTGGACGATTGAAACACCGGGACGATTGAAACGGTTCAACCGTCCCCAGGTAGATTGTTTCAAATGTCCCCATGCGACGTTACCTTCTTTAATGTCAAAAATATATGTTTTAAATCTAAAACTATGATAATCTAATAAAATAAGAATACTCTTAAACAGCTAAATAAAACTATAGAAATAGAAACTCGGTCAAAACACAACAGTAAACAAGGTTAAAATGGAAAATTAGAACACACTAAATACTCACATTTGGGTGCAAAATTCTAAAAGTCTTCATAGGCACGACTACGTTGTTTGCTGACTCGAGAGCAATTGGCAGTAGATTCATACATGTCAGACTAAATAACAAGTGCAGCGTCACATGCGTAGGTACCGTGGTTTTCAAAATATTTGAGGTGTTTCAACCATGACGTGTTTCATCCGTCCCCAGTCTACCCTATTCAATAGCTAAAAAACGAAAACTGATCTTCTTTCTTATGTAGGATTTTACGGCTTAAGTTATGTTTTCTTAATTTATTTCAGTTCTCTTATATAAGCATCTAAAACAAGGCAAACATAGTAGGAAGTACTACCCTATGTCGCTTGTGGACCCTGTTTCATAGTGTGGACACTTGTCGACTCTTACCCCATAGACATTGTCCACACTAGCCCCCCATGCTAAGTTAATCTATGGAAGAAAAAAACTTTGACAAAAACATCCATTTTACATGTGATATAAAGAATAATAGGAGGACAAATAAGAATTGAATGAGTTTACTAGATATTAAAAAATCATTTAATTGTAAAAATGGCCAAAGCATTTTCTTACCTTGAAAAATGAAAGCATCTCCGCGGTGAAATAAAAAATATAAATACAATGGCAGCCATATTTGAAACACCAGGGATACCGACTTTTTTTTTAGGGCATTCGACACTCTATGGTGCAATTAGGTGCCAAATTTAAAGTTTAAATTGGGACAAAAATCGAGTGTTCACTCTAACCCCACGTCCACACTAACCCCTCTCTCTCTTACTATTTGTTCATAAAAAAGGGCAAATTTAAATATTCTTCATAATATATCAGACTAAATGACCATTATTAATTGATAGGTTTGCCACTGATTCATGGGATTCCACACCATTCATTAAACTATGGCTCAGAAGTCCCCTCCACACAGTAGTTAATTTATGTAATGTATAAATTATGTAATGTATAAATTATGTAATGTAAATAAATAATTTATTAATTGGGTGTTGGTGTTTACCAAGATGCGAGCCGATTGATAGAATTTTAGCAACACATCACTGAGTAGATACTAGATAAGTATTATTTTTAGATTCAAACATTTAGTTAGGGGTCAATTCATTCTAAGTGGTCAAAAAAAATTGATCGCTTGACCATCGCTTGAAAAAAAGGCGGTTCCTTAACAGAATCGCCCAACAGCGAGCAATTTGGATAGGCCATAATATTAGGCCTGCTTTTTACCATCGTCGAGGGAAATGTTGAAGCAACAATCGTAGAGGCCGCCTGAGATTAAGCTACGTAGACCAGATTATCGGAGATGTGCGCTGTAGCACCTACCAACAAATGAAGAGGCTGGTAGGTGGAAGAGAGGAGTGGAGAAAGCGAGTGCTCGTTGCAGACCAATCCGAGGATTGCGACCCAAAAAAAATTATCATTAGCGCGACCGGCATCTAAAAGCATTTAAAAATTCCAATCAAAAATATACATCTCATTAGTGACATCTGTGGTTAATGAAGGAGAATAAAAATATTTGTACCTCAAACCTACTAGCAGAAGTGTCAGAGCAGAAGACGCTAGGGGCTTAGACGCTTTATCCTCTCTGCCTAACCCTGCGAGGAAACAGTGGGATGGTAAGTAAGTAAGTTTTTTTTTTTTTACATTTTATAATATTGGCTCACTGGAATCTTTTCTTTGCTTGCGACTTTAACAAGGAACCTATTCACTCGCTTTTGCCTCCTGTCGAGGAATGTGACATTGAACAGATTCTTCGCTCGTACTGATGCGGCCTTATTCGGGTGGTGCTTTTCTACTAAATTTAGCGCTGTTTCCCAAACCCGCGAGAGTGAAAAGAACCATCGACTCAATTTTGATTACGCGTACAGCGAGTCTTCGCTCGTATAGCAAGTTAAAATTTATTTAAAAAATCTCGTATCACAAAACACTCGCGGACCAAGTTAGGACTCGCGCTTCAAAATGTCACCGTATCAAATTTAATTCGATTTCGGACATTCGTAATTTTTTATAAATATTGAACAATGTTGTCCGCGTCTGCGGCAACTCAAAGTGAGAGTAAAAATATCTGAGTCGAGGCTGGCGAGCCTAGATATTGGGTCATTCATCCTTGCCGATTGGCAGGGCCACCACCCTACCCTACCCGCACGCTACAGAACCAGCTGTTTTGGATTGTTTAGTAATCTTTGCGCGGCACCGTCGGAGTGGCGTGCGCTGTGTTGAGTGACAATCCTCCGTATTCACCTACATGTCTCTCGGGCCGTATTGACACGGTAAATACAATTATTTAATAATTAAAAATAAGCACCGTTAGATATACACTTTATTTATAATATGTTCTTCTTGTGACTTATCCAAATAGGCACCTTGTTTAAATAAATAATTAGTGAAAATGTTATATACATAGATACTACGTACGAGTGATTGTTAAAAATATTATTCTCAATACTTTTTAAATTGTCATAATCTAAAACGGTACACAAGAATACTAATAATTTAACCTTTATTTTATTGTAATATTTTTTTCTTAAAACAATTCAATCAATGCTTAAATTAAACCTGTTCGATGTTACTCGCTTAAGCTTAGCTTATTTTTGCTGCTATAAGCTTATTTATTCTGTTAAGTTATAATTTTCCCTTTTTTTTATTTATTTAAAAAATCCTTGTTTACAAATAAAGATACTTAATACTAATTTAACAATAAAACATAAGATAAAACATAAGATAAATTACACATTTTTTTGTTTTGTTTAATTTGTGGATTATGCCACTCTACTAGGCTACGCCTGTCCCAGTCAAAACAATATTTTCATAAGTTTAAATTTTCCAAGTCTTATCAGGTATGGCATCCAATTAAACGTAGGTAAACTGCTCTTAAATGGTTAATTTTCCTTGAATTGATGTGAATAAATGGTTTATAGTTTTATTAAAAGCCCGATTTAGGAATTAGGCAGGTATCTATGTACCTGTGTAATATTAGTAAATTTAATACATATAAATACTATTCGTTTATTAACATTTTTTTGTTAATTAATTAATTTATAATAAATATTATTATGAATCATTTAAAATTATTGCATTTTATTATATTCGTTTGACTAAAATATTAACTTTTAATTAGAAGTAATACTTATAAATAACTAGATAATCGCAAAAAATTCATACAATAAATACTCTTTGAAAAAAACTTACATTAAATAAAATTTAAATCAAACCAACTAATACAATTCAAATTCTTTAAGTATTATTCTCAAACCCAGTTTAAATATTATATTTTTTAAGCTAGAAACTATAAAAATTTTCAATTAAGTTTTCCTCTAGATTATATCACATTCATTGTTACTGAGCACCTTTGCATACCTAAGTTTGCTTCATTTCTTTAATCAATTCTGTCGAACATACACTTCTAATTATTGCTTCCTGATTCTCAATGTCATACATTAGTAGCATGTAAATATGGAGAGAAAAACTTACTTGCATACTTTTAATCGTATTTTTATATGTACATAACACGCATATTTTTAATCGTAATAGCTCCGTTATCAACTACATCACTGATATGAACCTGATTATTATGTACTTTTGTAATCAAGTTGTTTTTAAATTTAAATTATCTTTTTTTTTAATATCTCATTTGTTTTTGTTTAACCTGACATTTTTTTGCCTCCTTGAAAAATGTCAGTCTTTTCTTTACGATCTTGAATTAATGACAGATTTATTTATTATTATAATTCATTAAATAATTCATATAAATATATATTTATGTGTTTCATATATAATTCAATAATTTTTAAGACGCGCTACCTCTCTTTAAGAGATAAATCTCGGGTATAGAGGGGAGAGCTTTACAATTTTGTACATTGCGATATTTACATAAAAGCAGTGACGTAGCTACCGCCCGGGTCTCGGGGGGGCCGGAATCACTAAATAAGTCCAATTATAGCATAGCCTTGAAAATCTTAACTGCGAATTAATGAGTAGAGACAGTAGTAGTAACACCTATTTTTACCTCACATTAACTATTTTAAAGAATGTTACAGTAACATTTTAAAAATAAAATATAAATAAATATCTGAAAATAATTGTCTCCTAATTATTTTCAAGTAAAATAAATTGAGCGAGTTACTGTGTGTGTGATGTGTAACATTATTTCTCAGTACCGCTTCGTTCGATTAATCAATAAAATATATATGTTGCACATAATTTTTGTCGAACATTTTTTTCTAAACCAAAATTATCCAAAGATATTAGAAATCTTAATTCAACATAACCCTAACTTTTAATATATTTTTTTAACATTTTCTTCCGACGCCTAATGTTTATGTTGAATATGCAGAATAAAATTAATAAATTCGAAATCGGAACATTTTTTCATTCCTACGCGTTTTACTGTTACGCGTTTCCGTCGTCGCATTCACGAAATCACTCCCATAAACCGAACGTAAAAGTGTTACACATATGTTTTTAGGATGAGAAGGTAAATTCCCGATATTCGTTTTGCCAGGAGGTTCGGTAGTTAATTGCTAGCTCACTAAACAAGAATACAGTGATGTATAATAAATTTAAATAAAATATTGTATAATCACGCAATTTATAATGAATATTATTATATTCTCTATAGAAAACCGCAAAATTACAAATAATTAACCGTAAAATACCATTTTACTTATCTTGGTATTTTTATAGATTTCCTTGTGTTTTACCTCATCATAACTAGCGAAACCGGTGATGGGTCGTAGTACTATTATAATGGGGTATATTTATGAAGTTAAGAATCCTCTTTTGAGGACTTGTTTCACATGCACCTTTATAGATTTGCAAGAGTGCGTTCTTTTTGTAAATTTATTCTACCTTTAGTATGAAAATTCACGGAACAGTTTACTTTTTGGGAAATTATTCAAGCTTAGGTAACTATTTCTGTTTTTTTCTCTCCAAAGAATGAACTGTCCTTTGCATTTTCTTAATGATATATGTAAATTGATTTAATTTTCAAGGAACGATATTTATGACGACGCTATATTTTTATAATTGTGAATCTGAAGATTGAACCAGCTCTCCCGTCACTACTATTACTAGTCGAAAGTTTTTTCTTTTGAATTTTCACTGGAAATTTTAAATATTTGAGAACCCGCGGAACCTATAAACACATAGTAAATAATAATTTCCCGCTTTGTAAACGTAATTTTAACCAGAAGCAGAATGTTTACGTGTAAGCCTGTGCGCAAGGGTCACCTTACAGATAATTGCGATTTGCAATACCTACCTTTGTCTCTTTGTTATGGGATTTATCATTAGTGACTGTCCACTGTAGGGACTTTTCCTCTCATTTGCATTTTATATCATTTAAAAATAGAGATAATCTTGGAAAACCTGTAATGGTTGTACACATACTCGTTCATGACTGTGTTTAGTTAATGTTAATGGCTGGCTCTTCTGGCCTTTACAACTTTGTAAAAAAATAAGACGATGTGCATTTTATTGATTTGCCTAATTACTTTATTTTATATTTTATACATTTCTTCCCTTGTAAAGATTGTCTCATTGCTATAATAGTAGCAAAAACTTAACAAGTGGATTCCTGCTTTCATAATGAGTCGAAAATGGAGATATGCAATACCAAAATATGTTTTTTTTTCCAATATTTCTGACTCATTTTTTTCAAAACGTTGAACAATCATTACAGTAGTTTATATCGATTATGAAAAATTCATTTGCTTTAATACAAGTCCAATAAAATTATAAAAACCTTGCGAAAATTAAAAATATATTTTTTTACAAGGTTTTTATTATTTTATTTGAGTTGTATTGAATCGAATGAATTATTCACTATCGATATAAGTTACTGTAATGATTATTCAACTTTTTGCAAAAAATAAGTCAGAAATATTGAAAAAAAATGCATAATCTGATAATAAAATAGAGTTGCGAGCACGGAATACGTGTCAAATCGATATTCTTATTATTTTCAAACTAATAGAAAATTGGATAAACTTGCTGGTCTGGAGTGAGGTTCGAACCCGCGACCTTTGGATCACGAGGCGAAAGTCCTTACCACAAGACCAACAAGCTACTCGTTACTGCGATGTTATGATACGTCATATAATTAAAATTTAAAAAAAACTTTATACTAGGGATGGGCGTTGAATGGACGGACTAGTTGAAATCAACCGTTGACGTTGCATCGACGCGTCGACCGTTTACGTTTATCGCATGGACTAGTTGAATTCGTAGACGGTGGACAGCGGACGCCGTGGTCGGTGGACGATTCGAGATTAAACGCAATGCAAAGCAACGAGCGAGAGCAAGACAAAACGTCTCCGTTTATTTCTCTCTCATCTCTCGCTGTCGACTTGTAGATGCCATAGACGTCATAGACGGCTCGACGGGTAATTTCATTTCAACTCTAAAGTACACTACCATAGAGTGCAGATCTGTGTACACGAACTACGACTAGAGATTTGAAATTTGAATACATGCGTAGGGCGAGATAGGCTTAATAAGCTATTATCTATTATTTTTTTACTTGATTTTTTGTGATGTCACGTGCGACGATTCGGTGAATTCCCAATTTTACGCTGTATAAAATAAAACAATTCTGTTTAATTGTTTTATTTTTTATTGAACTATTATTAATTAACAGGCCGGCTAGATATTTTTCTAAAATCAATATTTTATTCGATCGATCTCGACTTCTTATATCTACCTGAAAAGGGATGCAAAAATTTAATTATTGTGTTATTTCATTACTTTTCAACTTTAGCATATAAATGATAAACAAACTTGTAGGGAATAAAATTTTCTATACCTAACTATGGTCCTTATTCAGCAGTCCAACATTAATTATTATATGTGTAATATAATCTTGAATTTAGGTTTAATTAATTTTTATTAAAAATTCCCTATTTTCAATATAGATAAAAAAATAAATCTATTACAATTTTGTTTACACCACTTTTTAACTTCTTTAAATTTTAAAAATTAACGTCATAAAAATAGCCAACGGTTGAGCCGTCGAGAAGCGTCGCGTTGAACCGTAGACAGTTGACCATCGTCCCGATGTTTAGATAGAACGTCCGCGACGTCCGCGTAACGAAGTTGACGCGTCAACTAGTTGACGAATTCAACTAGTTGATCGTCTCGTCGATGGATGGACGTGGACGGTCTCGTTTCGTCGACGGTAAATACGTCGACGACCCATCCCTACTTTATACAAGTACGTGAAACATGTCGTAATAACCCATATGTTTTATTAATTTTTATGTCTGTAATTTAGTTGTGTTTTATATGAGGCAATTATCGCGTACTGCCGATGTTTTGATAAATACTTCAGAAAAACAAAATAATTCAACGTGCATTAACACAGATAAGGAAATGCTAAAATGTTACGATTGAACTTATCAATAAATGATTTCGCGTAATGCGGCCAATTGACGTTATCATTGCTTTACGAGTCGAATTATTAATTGCCGATACCATCTCAATTACCTGCGCATGGATACCACATTCACAGTTTCACTTAAAATATATTGTTCTTAAAATAATAATAGGCCTTGTTAGTCGAGTGGGCACCACACAGGGTTTTCATGCCGAGGGTTCCGTACGAGGGACACAATACATCTAAGCGTGTTATTTAGCTGTATTTAATATTTATATAATGTGGTTTCCCAAATATTTTAGTTTTTTTAAATAAAAGCTTTTTTGCATTGCTCTGAAAAGAGTATATATTTTATTAGCAAAAGAACATAATATTTCATATTAAAATTTAAAAATAATAAAAGTACACACCTGAAAAGAGAAACAACATTTAAAGCTATTATTTTATATTAGAAACTTTATCCATTATTAAATATGTATTATTCACCGGTATATTATAATTTTCTCAATAGCTCGATTGTCAGTTGTTTGTGAAAGAATTTTCACAGAAGTTTAAACGTTCCATTTTAACAATTCAAATCAAATGAAGATCAATAGGTACCTACCGATCTTCATTTACATTTACATGAGATTTTTTCGAAAAATTTTAAATTTTTGGTCGGCAGAAACACATTCCTTCTCCCAGCGATCCCGCCGTCATTAGAAACAATTCTGGAACTCATCTTTTGGAATGGTGTTCAGCTGGGCCGTCGCGTTCCGCATAATGTCTTCTCTTGATTCAAATCGGGTGCCTTTCAGCGCCATTAACTTGTGAAACTGCCAGAAATCACACGCAGCCGTGTTGGGAGAGCGGGTAGCCTGTCTGAATTAGATGCGAAGAGTGGACGGTGTATATCGTGATGGAGCTGCCAACTTCTCGTGAATTTTGCGGACACACTCTTTAAGCCTAAATTCTCGGTCGAAATTGAATGTACCAATCCAATGCTTACCTCCACCTTGTTCCCAAGTTTTTGGACTGTGATACGACGATCCTGCATGATCAAGTCCACAACAGTTTGTGAATTTCAGACACACTCTCAACAAAATTGAAGGTACCGATTCTTCGCTCGCAATTTCTTGGACTGCGATAAGGCGATCATATAGTTGTTTCTAACTTTGAAGCGGTTATACCGTTCCTTTATCCGTGAGACGCATCGTCTCCGAAAGCCTGTTGGATCTTGCGAATGGTTTCCATTTGATCATCGCCAAGACTTTGATAAAATTTAATTCAATATCGCTGCTCGAGTCTGTTTCACAACAATTGACAATCACTCAAAGGCTGACTGCCAGCGATAGACGCTTCTGCGGGAAAAATGCGGGGAATGTACCCTATACATCTCCACCAAAGGACACCTCCCGTGCTTTATTTATCTGGGCGGAAGAAATAAAGATTCGATACTTTTGAACAGTACACATAATATTCTCTAATAGAAACAAACAATATTAATCATTTTTTAGCTTATCTAGAATTTACACGAGACAATACTTGCTAAGCTTTATTTTATATTTAGACATTTTTTCTCCCTTTTTAATAACCTCTAGCATTTCATTATAGATCTTCACTGCTCTGTGCATCATATATTTTTGATATTTGGACTTCTTTCTGAATGGCATTCTCATTCCTCCTCTTCCTCATGTATTATGTTGATTTCCATCAAGTTTTCTTTTGATCCTTCCAATAGGATTCCTTAATAGTGAGGTTTTTAAAAATACATCAATATTAAAATATGTTATCTGTTTGAAGATCATCGTATTGAGTTCTTCCAACACAGTGCCGATCCGAGTAGATACTTAGGTGCATGGGTGAATGAGAACTGGACCATCTCAAGAAGTAAAAGCTCCAATAGATATGGCAAGAAGAGCGTTCTTTTCTAACCGTGACCTATGTAAGCCTACAACTTAGAATGCGTATGGTTCGGTGTTATATTTTTGCCATTCTGATAAGAGAGTCCAAGCCTCCACCCCATTTATATGAAGAACTAATTCGCTAAGTCGAGGCTTTTGAGATATGGATCTATAGACACATATTGAAAGTTTCCTGGGTGGATAGAGTGACAAGTGATGAAGTCCTCTGGTGTGCGGAAAAATACCGAGAAGTGCTGCGAACTATTAAGATGAGGAAGCTGGAGTACTCGGACATATTATGATAGGACCAAAATATAGTTTAAACCAAATCATCATCCGGGGGAAAATAAGTGGTAAAAGAAGCGTAGGAAGACGCCGCATCTCATGGCTGCGTAACTTGAGGGAGTGGTATAAGTGTAACTCGACTTATTTGTTCCGTGCGGCAGTAAATAAAATCTTCATCGCCAGAATGAACCCCGTCCTCCCCTCTAACCTCAAATATTGTATTTCTTACCTCTTCTTAATATTATTTTCATAGCTATATATTGCTGTAGGTAGGTACTAATCATTTTTTCATTTCTTCTTCACTAGCCAAATATAAAACGAGCAAACAAATAGGTCATACAAGTTACGTTGGTGACTATATATTTTATTAAGTACTTAAAAACATTAAATTTATTTTTAGGCCCTTTTTAGAAATCATATAAATATGGTAAAAAAAAAATTCAAAATATATACATATATTACCTAGAAACGCTGCGGTTACTATATGAGTACTAACTTTCATAATAAAAAATAAGGATATTCTCCGTAATACTTAATTAAAAAGAAAACGAATGCAGACATATTGAAAAATAAGCAAACGTTCATTTTTATCATTATTTATTATAATTCTATTACTTATGATAAATTATAGAAGTCTCATAGGGGCGGAGCTGTGAATATGATAAACATTTCCGCACACGTTGCTCATACTCATAGCTTCGTCTTTGTGAGACTTCTATAATTTATCTTAATTAATTAATCATCCGTCTGGGAACAAATTCTAGTAACTGTAAGTATTCTTAGAACATATTTACATATAAAAATATTGTTAATTCTATCACAACCATATAAAAGTAAAATATTTTGCGTATTTACGACGTCGAAGCAGAAACGAAATAAACAAAATATTTTTCAATCTTTCGTAGATGATTACACTTACACATAGAAAATATAATAAATGTAACGTCATGTTGAATTAAAAATGAAGACATATTTTACAACGCTCTTTTTACTTCCTTTCTTATAACCCGTGGCGTCTGCTTGTTTTCTTGACGAAAAAACTTTGGATCCTTTGAGAAAACCCGTGATCCAATCGAGCTGAAACATTGCAAGCAGACTCGTGGCAACGATCAACAAGATCTGTCAAATTTTCGTTAAAAAAAATTATAGTATAATTTTGGATTTTTCGAATTTTTAATGGTTTTTTCAAATTGGAGTCATTACAAAAGTTTGATTACTACCAACGGCGGCCCGATAACGTCACGGAATATTTAAAATTTGAATAACTCCGTCGGTAGGTATAATAGGTACTTTCGAAAATTTATGACAATTGCCTCACAGATGACGATAGCATATTTACTTCGGTTTTTTGGAAAGAAATCAAATAATAGAGAGATATTTTTAAAGATCTCTGACATAGATATTTGTCTAGACATGTTTCATTTTCAGTCAATCAATTATTTAATTACATGATGGTAAACTTAATTTACAAAGAAAGGGAGTAAAATAAAAACTTGGTTTTTAAGGGTTAGTTTTTTAAAATTGAACAATAAATATACATCATGGTCTAAAGAGATGTTGAGGGTCATCCGAAGTTGCACTTCTGAATACTAAAACCTTTTTACTGTCGCCGTCCATCATTCCACTTTTATTTTGTCTCCAATCGTCCTGCATTACAATGCAATACCGTAAGCTATGTACAAAACGACCCTGAATATGCTGCAGATAACTGCATACATATCGCGGAATATTTCTGCATAATAAGATATGTTCTTGCAAAAATGTGACGCATTTACCAACAAGGGGTTTTAAACAAGGACGATGTGATTTTAAAATGAAATAAATAAAATAAAAAAGTTCAAGATACAGGCAAAAAAAAACATTTTGTCGTCTAAATAAAAACGTCGTTTAAACGGCCATTTCGACTTCTTTTCAGGAGTGAATTCGTCGAACCCACCGACTACAGAGTATAAAATTAATTATACCGAGTTGAACTAAACCCCTTCTGGGGCACGACGGGAGTTTGTTCCCCCGCGAAAATATTTAAGACTCATTTACAATGAAAAGTATTTATTCTTGCATTATTAAATCCCCTAGTAAACAAAGCTTATTTTTACTCTCTTTATATTAACTCGTGGCGTCTGCTTGCTTGCTTGCCGGCTTGCCGTCGAAAAACTTTGCATCGATCTATCAAATTTTCGTTAAAAATAATAATAATTATAGTATAATTTTGGATTTTTCAAATTTTTAATAGTTTTTTTTTCAAATTGGAATCATTACAAAAGTTTGATTACTAGCAACGGCGGCCCGATAACGCCGCGAATATTTTCTAAATTTGAATTACTCCGTCGGTATACATAATAGGTACTTCACTACGAATTTCGAAAATCTAAATTGACTGACAAATGTTTTTAGAATTTAATCTTCAAAGCATGAAGTGTCTTATCAAAGCTCAAAACATCCGACATTTTAGAAATAAATTAAATTACTGTAAGTTTAGTGTTACGTTATATGTTTTAATTCGTCCTTAATTGTTGTTATATTTTACAAAGAAAGGGAGTATAATAAAAACTTGGTTTTTATGGGTTACTTTTTTTACAATATATCTTTACAAATATTGAATTTTAAAATTTTGTTCTTAACCAAGTTTTTCAAGTAAAAACGTCATTTTATAACAAAACGCGACATATTTATTGAGATATTATATTTTTAACGGTATTTAGTTTGACCTTTTCATAATCGTTTCAAAATTTACAAGCTCGTAGTAATTTTGTAAACTAGTGAAACGATGTGGAACCAAAACGCAAACCAGGATATATCTGTTAGTTCGTGTCTGTTGTTTTGGTGGTCTGTCCGATAAATTATTATTAACATTTTCGATATATAAAATATGTGAGTACTTTTATAAACATTGTGTATTTATTGCCTTTTATGTCATATTAACGTTACATATAGCATTATAATATTACACCAATAAAAATTAAATAATTCAATATGAAATATTAAATTTTTATTAAAAATATAAAAAAGTTGAAGATCCTTGAGCCTCAATTATTTTTTATTTATAAATAATAACATTTATAATAACGCCAATTTATAAATAATAACATCTCAAATTTCTAAACATCTAAAATAACGCCAATTTATAAATAATAACATCTCAAATTTCCTCTTTGGCTTTTTATAATTGATTTCGTGATTTTTTTTAAATATGCCTTACTGCGCTGAAATCCTTTCCTACTAAATAAGATGAAGGAAATGCTACGATGGGTAATTTTCCTTATTTCAACAAAAGAGGTTAAACAAGCTGTCAGACGTGACGTGGTAACCCGACCGCGATATTTTATTCGGGATCGTGTACGCAATTATTTACAATTAGGCACCAATTGCAGCGCCCCCTAATTGCTGAAACTTTATAAACGCCCCTCCAGACCTCCAACACGCCCACAAAGGGGCCCTGGTGGCAGGTTAAGAATCACTGGTCTAGTGGCATCAATTCTTGGGTCAACGCAACCTACAAGAGCATCGACATTATGAATTTTTTGCATACCTTTTCACTTAAACCTCACAAATTTTCCATTTGTTTTTGTATCGTATGCACAAAGCGCCTTATAAGATATCTTTCAATATAATTTCACAGGACGTGACTTTGGGAGACAAATGAAAACACTGGAAATTAATTTAATTTAATTTATTACCAAAGAAATTCACTGGACACGTGTTTGTAGTAAGTACTTGAATTGTAGTACTGTTCTTAATTTTATAGTCGCTAAATGTCTCCCGAATATTCCACACAATTATTATTGTACTGTTCCTTTTTTTGCACTGTTTCTATTATGTTTCCTATATCTACGTTGCGTGACGCCGCTGTGGTATTATCAGCATTCAGTAAGTTCAACATCTCGCTAAAATAAAAATATTTCGATGTTTAACGCAGAGTCTGACAGAGAAACTATGAAAAATTATTTTCTCAGGGATGATTGGGGATGAGCATTATTATCGCGGGGAAGGAGTGGGCTGGCCAGGGAGAGGGGAGATTGTATCTAAAGAGAGAAGAGAGAGTAATTTTGAAAAATTTGGTTACTAACGCTCAAAGTGTGCAACATTGTGCAGAGAACAGACAGATACGTCAGTTTGAATTTATTGCGTTTTATGTTACTCGTATCATTATTATACTCGCGTAGATATCGAATAAAATTATACATTATTTGCCTTCAAGCACAAATATTTAGTTTTATAATATTGTGGTAGGTATTTTTTATTTATTTATTTATTTATCTTCATCTTGTTACATGACATAGGAGATGGAGCCGCTCATCTCACTAGGAAGAACCTGTGCCGAGATGAGCAGCTGAACAATATAGTGAGAACAAAAAATAATAAAGATATACAACAAAATACTATATAACAATAAAATTAATTAATTAATTAATTGAGTATATAAATATAAAATGTGGATAATAAGAACAGTATATATTCTAAAATACAAAAGCAATAGTGAAAGTAGAGTGGATAGTATGCATGGATAGTAACAAAATATATATATATAATAGTTAAAAGTATATTTAGGTATGTACTTATATAAGAAAATTAAATGAATGTTTGTGTATATTAAATAGTGATAAGAAATGAAGATTAATGAGCAATAAATTATGACCTGTTTTCGGTAGTTGGGTATTTGTGCAAATGCAGGTGACAATAATGTCTTCTCCAATAGTGTTGTGTAAAAAGTTAAGAGTAGGGTGTCCACACTGACTACGACCGAATGGACACCAAAGACATTTGGATATCACTTCCATCAGTCTGCATAACACCTTTAACCATATTTTTTTTAAATGACAGAGTGTTTGCACTCTTAATATTTTTGGGAAGAGCATTGAAGAACAAAGGAGCCTTCTAAAAAAAACTTCTTTGTCCAAACACTGTCTTGGCATTTATTGGCTGATACATTAAAAAAGTGGACATTCTAGTATGGTGCATTTGCTGGATTCGTTTAATAATAAGGAAAATTATTGAAAATGTTTTATGCACACCGTAAAAGGAATTACAGTTTATATACTTAGAAAATAAATAATAGTGAGATATTTTTAAAACACACTCAAGGTAATTCTAAAGTGAATCATGGGAAAACGCAAAAATACCGCATTTCTCAATCGTTATGAATTCACCACTTGGCATTTTAACTGTTGAGTAGGCCAATGTCGGGCGCCACAATCCGCCCACCCTAGTGCGCGAGGTCAGCAGCACACACAGATTGAAAACACATTTTGTCCGCAGGTTGGCAGAGGTTGCAATAAACCTCGAACCAAGTATCCTTGCAAAATGTCGTGGACCGAGGATCCTGGTGTGGAAATATTCGACGGTTTGAATCTGACGCAACTGGGAACAGATCAAGCGTACGTGAGGCTGAACAGCTCCTGGGACAATTCTTGGCTTTACTCATTATCTAGCGATTGTTATAATGTAAGTTTGATGATAAAAAACATTCCGAAATTGTCATAAATTAAGTATATTTTCATTGCTCAGTACTTGTTTAAAAATAATTTCTAAATTATGATATTAATTATAATCAACGCTATTAAAAAATAACAGCACAATCAGACCTATTCTTATTTATTTGCGTTACCATAATAATCGTGTCTTGACATTTCTCATAGAAACTTATCCTTAGAATAAGGGAATAGGGGAGAACAGGGTAATGGGAGCCTACTATGGTAAATTTGTGATAAAAACCACATTTATTAACTTTCTTATAATTTTTAATTAAGAACTCCTACATTGATTATCCAACTAAATTTTAATCACATTTATAATCAATCACAGTCATTTATGAAGGTACAATAACGATTTTACAAAAAACGTCACTCGCTCCCATTACCCGACACATGCGGGTAATGAGAGCCCATTTAACGCTTATATGGGAAATTGGATCCATAATATTTACTCTTTCCCGAAAATGTAACTAAAAATAATTTAAATGAAATCTTAGTTATTAATACGTAGAACTATTTGTAAAACATATAAAAAAATCAACTTTGTAACCAAAACAAATCAATAAATATGAAATTATTAAAGAAAAACAAAGGACCCAAATTTTTACGGATCCCAACAAAAAGCACAAATATAAGTATCTGGACTATCACTGCCAGAACATTCTTTATGGGCCTAGTTTCCGCAACTTCTGCATCGGTACCACATGTCCCCACTTTTTCCCGTGGATAAATCGCACATAAAGCTTCCTCTGAATATTCTGACTGTATGAATATATGACGCAAATTGCTTCCTCTGAATATTCTGACTGTATGAATATATGACGCAAATTGCATTTAGCAATGCTAGGCTACCATTACCCGTTGACCACCATTTTGAAAAGTAATAATATAAATATGTAATTCTACTTTCAATTACAATTTAACCAATTGGACTTGTTAGTAAATGAGACTAGGGATGTAATAAGCATAAACATAATAAAATAATGATATAATTTCATGCTTATCTTGGCGCTCGCAATCAGGAGTTTTTTATAAGCGTGGATAGAAAAACACACAACCGTTCCTCGTTACTTAACGCATGACACTACCGACTCGTGTTGGTCAGGTGAAGTTTCTCGATAGTTGTCAGAAGCGACCGAGTGTTTACGATCGCAAGAATGTGCCTACTTTTCGTTCAATCATCATCGCTCTTATTACCCGACGGCTCTCATTACCCTGTCCTCCCCTACATAAATATGGTACCACGAATCTTTAACTAACTCATTACGTATGACTTCAATTTCTCAACCATTTATGTACAAAAAACACCAGTCAATATTATTAATAATAAATTAATTAATAAATAACATGATATAGTAAATTAATTTCTTCCAGTGTCCATACACAAAAGTAACTAAAGTGAACACGTCTGACAACTTTATAAAAGTTGACGTGGCTCACTCACAATTCTGGAGGATTGCGTCTAAAGATCTCGGGGACTATGTTGTTCAAGATTCAAAAAGGTAATAATAATCGAATAATTTATTTCAATATTGTAATCTTCGATACGTTGGTCATTTCTGAAATTATATTAAATTTGATAGTGATTAAATGTGTTTACAGCAGTTAAATCATTAATTATTTTATTTTACTTTACTTTCGTACATTTGAATAATAAATGTATCGCTTTTCAGCAATGTACTGTGTGACCTGCAACCAGAGATGGGAGAATTCGGAGTGTACAGGTTAGACGTGAAAAATGACTCCTGCGAATTCTCAGTAGAAAAAGAAGCCGTCAATATTTATTTACGTGAGTTCAAAATAGTAAAAGGAATTATAATTGTACAGTTACATATCAACGCCATTTTCAAGCGCTCTAATAGGTACACCGTCGTAATTCGACATCACCATTTTCATCGGGGCACAATGTTTCGACAAGTTGCCAACCTTCCTTGCCTTGCGCCGCATCTATTTGACTAATTGACTAATCTGTTTTTTTTTTTTGATTTGACTATTTGACTAATCTGTCTTCATGCTGTCTAAGGGCCGGTTGTTTCAAGTTGGATTAAAGTAAGCGTTCTTTTAAAGCATAGATTTTTACGTTCTCCACCAATCAGACGATCCGTTTTCGTAAAAATCTATGCTTTGATCGACCGCTTACTTTGATCGAACTTGAAACAACCGGGCCTTAGTTGCTTATCCCAGCTTACGGGAACGGGAGAGGGAGAGGATGAAATTCGCAAGACTTCACCAAGAAGAAATTAATTGAGATCTTTCTGTATTTATATACTTAGATTAGACCCTCCCTTACCTCAGTACTTCTCACTCTGTCCAATAGTGTTATTCCTGTTACTCTCCTAAGATATCTCGGCGTCAGCATCGAATTCTTGATCTCACTTTCTCCACGAGAATCCAAAAATAGTTCATACCATAATATATAATAGTGTATTATAAGAAAGAGTAAAAAACTATGTACCTATATAGTTTGGATACTCTTCTTTGCAGCCAGGAGTTTCAGTCTCATTTCAATTTAATTTTCACCAAGCTAGGTCCAATTTCACAAGTAATGGCGCAAGAACTTAACAAATAACAATAGTTTTAAAATTGCAAAAATATTTCACCGTCATGATGACATCCTGAAGTTGATGATGATGATGACGATGGCGATAGTGATGACGATGATGATGTTGATGCTGAAGGCAGTTATGGTTATGATAACGGTAATGATGATGAAACCAGGCGCGTGCAGTGCAGTAAGCATAGATTTTGGAAAAAGAAATATTTATCTAATAGAATATTATGATATACAATAAAATCTGAATAAAATGATATTAATTGTGAAAGGAATATTACGAGATTATTAATTTTTTTTCAAAACACATATTTATCTAAGAGTGATGCTTCCATGTAGGTACTCACCGCACGCCTCTATACGATACTGATTTGATTATATCGCTTTCCAATTATAAATTAATGTAACCCATTTTACAAGTTGTGGAAAAAGTAACAAACGTACTAACATTTTGTATTCTTTTCAGCTATCCTGATATTATTTTTCATAATTCTCGGTATAGTTTCATTGTGGAAACTAATACCGTTGTTGGTAGAAAAATATTTCAAAGCACCAGGAAAAGATGTTGACACTAAACCGGAAACCGTAAAAAACCGCGTCAAATCGCTGGACACGTTCAGGGGGTAAGTTACTGAACTATGTGCTTCACTCATCACCGTACGCCACGACCTGGCCGAAGTGACTGACTTTTTAATGTTTGTAGCATGAGCATAGTCCTGATGATCTTCGTGAATGATGGAGCCGGCAGGTACTGGTGGATGGAGCACGCCACGTGGAACGGGCTGACGGTGGGCGACCTGGTGTTCCCCTTCTTCCTCTGGATCATGGGCGTGTGCATCCCCATGTCTGTGAAGGGAATTATTTCCAGAGATTTGTCAAAGAAAACGGCGCTGTTGAATATATTTCGGGTACGAGATTTATTATTTATTTTAAGTATTTTGTAAATAGGAATAAAACAAGTTTGGAGAAAAGTACGTATTTGGACAATTCAGATTACTATCTCACAACTGTTATACATGACCTATTCTTTGCATCCGAGACATTTTGGCTTCCAGAGAATAATTGACTGATGGCTGTCAAACTTGTTAACAAAATGGTCTGTTGACTATAAATAAAAAATTAATAAGAATCTAAAGAAATCGCACAAAATTAGTTTTGTTGTCTTGTCAGACGACCAATCAAAATTGAACACCGATTATAGTTTTGGTATTTGCTATTACGTAGATTATATGATTTAAATTATTCTAGCACAAATGTTATTATTTTGGATTAATAAAATAATGAGACATGTTTCTAAATTATATATCTGATGTTGCTTAACTGGGACAGTAAAAATTACTTTTTTTACTCCCTTTATATTAACTCGTGGCGTCCGCTTGTCTTCTTGTCTGACGAAAAACTTTGGATCCATTTTAAACCCCTTTCCCGTGATCCAATCGAGCTGAAACTTTGCAAGACTCGTGGCGACGATCAGGATCAGGAAGATCTATCAAATTTTCGTTAAGGGGGGGGTAAGGTTAATTCCTACAAAAAAAAGGCATGTTTTTGTGAATTTTTTGTGACGACACAGTTAAAATATCTTTATTAAAACCAATTGTACATTAAAGCATGACATTCGAAAAATATTGTTTAAAATTTTGAAGAAAAAATATTTAAAAATACGGCAATGGCAGCAATTATTCGGACATGTCTCGGAAAAAAGTAGAATTGCGGTGTCCATCATAACTTGGTGCTGGATCATCTGAAATCAAAAAATCAAAGTTCATTCGTTAGATAATAGGTTTTCCCAGGGAATGCTGGGAGCGTTTTTTGAAATTTCAATTTTTCAATTTTTTGGAACACTTTGAAGGAAAAAACGCGATTTTTTGCGAAAAAAATCGACTAATTTGTTATTAAAAAATATAAATTATTAACAAATTTGAATAAAAGTCTCCAGCGTTACCTCGTAAATTATGTACAGAAATAGTGTTCAAAATTTCAAAAGGATCGGTGCAGTAATTTTGAAGTTATGATGGAAACCGACTTTGAAAAGGTGAGATGTGGGGAAAACGCTTTAAAGTTTTGCACACTGTAAAATTCAAAATAAAACTCGACACTTATTTTATACTTACACATAATCGTCGATGCCATGTTCACACAGCAAAGAGCTTTCATCATCAGCATCTTTTTGTCCTTGTCAACGCAAAACTCTTCCAATACAATAGCACGTCCGGTAGTCCTCAGGTGAGCGCGTTTCTTAGCTGCCCGAGCAGGTATAGAAGATCAGTCTGACCATCGTTCAAATATTTATAATTTCGTCAATTTTGCTCCGATTGACTTGAAATTTTGACACAATATTCTTGCGATGTTATACATTCATTTAAAAAATTAAAAATAAAATGCAAAAAAAAAAAGTTTACCCCTTCCTTAAAAAAGATTAATAAATTTTTGGATTTTTCAAATTTTTAATTTCATACAACTTATTAAGTTATTAAGTTATTAACTTATTAAGTTGTATGAAAATATTTCAACGCGTCTGGTAGACGCGAAACCTGATTATAGTATGATTTTGGATTTTTTGAAATTTTTTATTACTCCCTTTCTTCCTTTCCTCCTTTCTCCCTTCCTTCCATTCCTTTAGCGTCGCCCGACCGAAGCCCAACGCGTAGGTTAAGCGAAAAAAAATGTTTCAACTAGTAAATGAGAAAGGGAGTATAATAAAAACTTGGTTTTTATGGGTTACTTTTTTATAAGACTTTTTAAAATAGATACTTGATGCGCGTAATAGGTACGTTTCACATAAATATTCTGTTTTCAAACAAAGCTAAATCTTGTACTCTGAAAATTGAAATAACTTGATGCCCTCCTGGACCCCCGACCACTAACTACACTACTAGGCGAGTTGTACACCAACAAGCTATTCAATTTCATTTTATAAAATATCACATATTAGGTCCTTACATATGAAATTGGCGATTTGCCGTACTGGCAAATTTGATCTCAAATATCTTCTCTTTGGTTAGGAATTCCAAATCCAAATTTATACAGCTATTTACTCATGTATTTGTGTTTTGAAAATTATAATTCATTTGTTTTTTCCTCAATTGTTTTTTTCTTTGCGTCACTCAGTTTACAAAATGAAAAACTTGAAATATCGCGTTATTTACGAGTACGAGTTCCACCGTGGCACCAGTGCTGCAGAAACGGCTCGAAGGATTAATGATGTGTATGGCGACGGTGCCGCAAAAGAAAACACAGTGCGTTTTTGGTTCCAACGTTTTCGTTCTGGAAATTTCGACCTGCAGAACAAGCCCCGTGGACGGCCGGAGACCAAAGTTGATAATGAAGAATTGAAGGTTATTGTGGAAGCGGATCCATCGCAAACCACATCCGAGTTAGCTGCAGGCTGCGGTGTTAGTGATAAAACTGTTTTAATCCACTTGAAACAAATTAGTAAGGTGAAAAAGCTTGAAAGGTGGGTACCTCACGAATTGAGTGAAGCAAATCAACAAACGCGCGTTGACTGCTGCGTTGCATTACTCAACAATGAAGGGATTTTAAATCGAATCATTACCTGTGATGAAAAGTGGATCCTGTACGATAATCGGAAGCGCTCATCGCAATGGCTGAACCCTGCCGAACCAGCCAAACCATGCCCCAAGCGAAAATTGACTCCAAAAAAGTTACTTGTGAGCGTTTGGTGGACTAGTGCTGGTGTCGTTCACTACAGCTTTCTTAAATCTGGCCAGACGATTACGGCAGATGTCTATTGTCAGCAACTGCAAACCATGATGGAAAAGCTAGCTGCTAAACAACCGAGGCTGGTTAATCGCTCTAGGCCACTGCTGCTTCATGATAACGCTAGACCACACACTGCACAACAGACGGCTACCAAATTAGAGGAGCTTCAATTGGAATGTCTAAGACATCCACCGTACTCTCCGGACCTTGCCCCAACAGATTACCATTTTTTTCGAAATTTGGATAACTTCTTGCAAAGGAAAAAATTCAACTCCGATGGGGCAGTCCAAACCGCCTTCAAAGATTTTATTGATTCCCGTCCGAATGGTTTTTTTAGTAAAGGGATCGATGAACTACCTATGAGATGGCAAAAGTGCATAGATAGCAATGGTACATACTTTGATTAAATAAATATATTATAATAAAAAAAAATCGGCTTTATGTTCCTCCCATACTAAACGCCAATTTCATATGTAAGGACCTAATATTTATTTAATTGCTACTGCTGAAATTGCGCATAATCATCGAACGAAAATCACGATATTTTAATTGATAAAAATTTATAAAAAAAATATATTCACTGTCGTTTGGGGGCAGTGGTGATACTGTCCGCACTAGTGTTGCTTATTGGGGGCATCGAGCTGAATTGTCAATCATTTTAACTCGCATTGAAAGCCTTCTCGATTACTTAAGGAATTACCCCTGCTGGCAGCTAATGTTACGAAATTTACGAATAGTAGACGAATGAAAGCAAACATCCTTCTTGTCGTATTTTAAATGAATAATAATTACGTTGGTTAACTTTTAGTTTTTGTTTTCATTTTAAATGTTGATCTTATTAACCTATGTTTTTAGCGATCGTGCACGCTTTTCTTGATCGGTGTTGCACTGGGTTCTATCTTCGGACCATTATTACAAAAATTGAGAATATTTGGAGTTCTACAAAGATTTGGAGTGTGCTATTGGATCGTGGCATCCCTCGCTGTTATCTTGGGGAAGAAAAGGAAAGATCCTGAAGTAAGTCTCTTTAAAACCTACTGCACTTATTTATCGACAGTTTTCCCCAAAAAATCTTGTTTCTTAGTAGTGGTTAAACTTTCCATAGCTGTTTTTCCTCCAGCGATTTCGGGACTTGTCTAGTTGTAAATATTCTTTAATATTCTCTAGGGCCGTTGTGTATGACCAAATTGCATTTGGGTCATGGTTACATATTGCTTTGTTTCTGTTGAGGTTCATTTTCAGGTCGATTTTGGAGAATGTCGATGTTCAAGAGTAACATGACATCCGTTAGTAACATGACACAATATATATTTAAATTAAAATATTCCTACAAGGAATCTTTTTCTCCTTCCTTATACTCTCGCTTCTCCTCCATTTTGTCTTCAGTATTTTAAAAATTGTTATTATTTTTTATAGTTACATACACTACTTGTCAATTAACATGTACATATATACTTTTGTCTCCCGTACACATATACTCTTTATAATCATACAAACTGATCTTTGGAGCAGTTCCAAGTAGAGACAGCAGCTACTCGATAAATCATTCACCGAAATATTATGACGTATTGTATTTTGAATAAGAATATCGAACCAACAAGCAATATTCCAATTTTGGTTTCTAGACTTAAATTTTTCCGTGAAAATTCATATTTATAATAAATATGTTAAATCACAATTATCAGTAACATTCGGCATCTGGAGGGTAATATTTTGTTTTGAATTTCATACAATTATAGAAAATTAGCGGTTCGTACCCGGCATTACCTGGATTACAGCTTTAGTTAAAAATAAGTGTTGTGGGGGGAGAGTTGGCATTGTTTTGCAAAGTCTCTAAATAATATGATCGCTCCCGTTTTGATCCACGCAGGATGCGGATGATTTGTCGAGAAGGTGGTGTCTGTGATTTTGGTTCAGCTGTATGATTTTTCATGTATATGATTATATTTCATTTTTGGAATACAACCAAATTATAGATTACAATATGATCAAGTTTCTATTACGTATAAAGAAAAATTTTATAAAAACCATATAAAAATTCCCTCCCATTAACGTTTTCTTATTCTCCATGAACTTGTCATTAACACAACATTTCTCAAAAGCCAAAAAAACTTAAATAAATAAAAATTAATAATTATAAAGAATGAGAAAACAATTTCAGTTCAGTTTCTGTCAGGAAAAACGCGGAGAAAATTTTTTAACATGAAACATTTAGGGCACTGAATAATATTTAATAATTGATAAACAATATTTGACTATTCTACAAATATTAATGAATAGCGATCGTTTTAATTTACAATGGGAGGGGAGGAGAAATGGTATCATCCTATAAATTAAAATTGCAAAATTTAGAATGGATCACATGCAATAAAATTGGAAGAAGATTACATTTATATTATAGGAAGGAAGTAGGGTAATTAGGGGGAGAGGATATAGTGTATTATTTTTCTGCAGGGTTCTAAAGGGTAACTATACAAAAATTGTCTTTCAATTTGATTTGGAATAGATTATTTGGATGCACAATTATTTCAAAGGGAGGGAGTGGTATCGGTAAAGGAGGGCTTTTTTTCAAAGTAACTAAGCAAAATTTGGAAGGTATACTATTAAATTAAATTTGGAGTGCCTTACAATTGTATTTGGGAGACAGAATGGGCGAACGGTGAGATGTGAGGTGGCGCCTCTGTTTTCCGCAGGGTCCTGATGAATAAGTATTCAGAATTTGGGTCAGATCTGTCAAATGGTATAGATTTGTATAGGACATAGATGGACAGTGAGTTTTATAGGTACAGATTAATTTATTTTTATGGTTATTAGAAGCTTTTCACTGATGTTGGATGAGAAGTAAACATTTATTAATGTGAAGTTTATCACCATGTAAACCACAATGTAAATATGCAAGAACTTTATTTTCAGGGAAAGTTCAGAAAAATGTTTAGAGACATAACAGAAATAGGAATACAGTGGATCATCATGCTATTTATTGTGCTTTGTCACGTTCTTGTGCTGTGCTTCGTGCCTGTCCCAGGCTG
This sequence comes from Agrypnia vestita, assembly GCA_016648135.1. Classification (NCBI taxonomy): domain Eukaryota; kingdom Metazoa; phylum Arthropoda; class Insecta; order Trichoptera; family Phryganeidae; genus Agrypnia; species Agrypnia vestita. The sequence continues at coordinate 68,138 of JADDOH010001128.1, forward strand.
TCCAACGTGAGTACCGCCAATGCATTCTAATTCGTGCTCTTCTAATCTCATTATTACTATTGTTAACCGGCTTTCATTATGATAATCAATCCATTCCAAAACTCTACATAAAATTAATTATAAATAACCAGCCAATCAACCTCGACTTATATCAATTCAGATAATTACACTTGGATACAAAAAATGTGAACTCTTAGCGAGTTCGTTCAAAATAATCCTTTTTCTGAATACGGTGATTTTTTTAAGAAACTTCTGCTTTCGAAGAACTCGACTTTACAGTTGAAATGGTCGAAAGAATTTCAGATGATATGTCTGTAGAATAATTGGTTAGATTTAGATAGATTTATTGAAGTGGTGGCTTCAATGAGTTTATCTAAATTATCAAAAGAAAGTGAATCCAACCTGTGTACAGAAAAATGAGCTTCTGAAATTCCTCCAACAAATGCCCAAATGCAAGATGATCTACGAGAAACAAGCTTTGCAAACGATGACTAAAAACTATTGAATTAATAAATTTTACGCTGCCTCGTGTAGAACTAAGTTCAATGCGTGTATTTATCCTCCGCTTAAAATAATCATCTGGTTTTAGTTATCAATTATTTCACGTCCCATAGTGATCTTAATAAACAAATTTCACTGTTGTACCAAGAACAATGTTCTATCCATTTTTTACTTGCCGCGTGGTATATAATATTTCTGGGCAGCAAAGTTTTTTTCCGCGCGCTGCGAATTTTAAATGAAAATTTTGGTAGTGATTTTATGCTTACCATAAAAATAAACAATATACATTATTAAGTATCAAACATTTAAAATCTATATTATAATTACCCTAAAAATGTTACCCTGTTGCAACCATCGCCATCGTTGTCTTTTTACTGTTGCCAGTTAAAAAACATTATAAAGTACATTAAGTAGCGAGAAGTAGGTACAGATTGTTTTAAAATACATGCAGATAATATTCAATGTGTACAAATAGTATATACATAAAATAAAAATTATAAAATTAATGTAGTTAATATTTATACACGTTTATTAATGTAAAAAATTGTCTCGAAATATGAATCTCGCCATTTTTGTTGCAGTCAACCTGCGCTGCCTTGAACGAAATATTTACGTATTAGTATTTACGTGTTCTTTTTATACTGTTTGTCGCTTTAAAAAGATAATTTTAGATTGAAAAATGTTATATTGACTCAAGTAACAGATTTTATATTACGGAAACACATGAAGTACCTACATTAAGTATGATATAATGGTTATCTGTCATATTCATATCTTTCAGGTTAGAATGTCGTGGCTCGGACATCGTTTATCTTTATTTCGTTATGAAAGTTGTCCCCAAATCAATACATATCACAGCAACACCGAATCCGCGACAGCCGATTGTAGACATCAATGGCCGCGCAGCGGTCACTACCAGCCGATCATCATAACCGGTCACCATAGCCGACCACATTGTCAAACAGCGAGCAAATAGTAATGCCCGCGCAGTGGCTATTATCGGCCACGCAGCGGCCCAGACAGTCGCCCACAGGGCCCAGCAGCTTAAATGCTAGTAGATACCTACCTTAAATTAACTCTCAAACACATGGCTACCACATTTACTTATAATTAATTAAGGCCCAAGGTCTATGTAAAATACTCACACTTAAAAGTCTTAAAAAATATACGTATGTAAAGGTTCTACTTGCCCAAAATCTGAGAAGGTTGACCTTTTTATTCGTCCGTATTTGGAAATATTAATATCTCCAAATTAATATTTCCAAATAAGCCAGCATTTATCAAATATCAATTTTATAATGTTAAAACTGCGTGTACACGAACGACACTTTGATCTAGAGATTTAGCGATAATAAAGATCGGTATGCGCCACTTGGCCATTTCGCTTTGACGGCTCGTTCCGCGCTTCACTGCCTCTGACTGTAGAACAAAAGTTTCACTCTGTGCATGGAGTAAAAACACATGGAAGATCTTGCGTATTCCATAATTTCAGAAATTATCATTAGTACCTATGCCATTTCAGCAATGGATTCAAAAGCAGATGGATTATTAAATTTATTTAGAATCCACTGACTAATTTTTAAGAATCACCTTTATTTCAATTTTCAGGGGATACACGGGACCAGGAGGAAAGCAGGATAACTGGAAATATAAGGACTGCATTGGTGGAATAACAAAGTATATTGACGTCACTGTTTTAGGAGACAGACATTTATATCAAAATCCAACCGCTAAATACGTCTACGAATCGGGATCTTTTGATCCGGAAGGCGTTTTCGGTAGGTGTTTTATCAAACGTGTATGTGTGGTATATAGAAACAAAATTGATACTATGCAATCGACGGTTAAGTTTAACAAGATTGTGATCGATTTTATAGTAATTTACAAATTGACCGTTTCATTTATATATGTTTATGGTAGGTACTTATGTATCATTTTTCTTTATTTTTATTAGTACAAGTAGTATAAGTAGTAGTAGTATATACAAGAAAAAGTCGAGTGACGTCAGGTCTGGGGAACGGTCAGATTATTCTATGGGGCCTCTTCATCCAAGCCACCTGTTAGGAAGATTCTCATCACGATATTATGCTCTTACATCACGATCATAGTGTGGAGGTGCGGATCATCCTCACTGATAGAATGTATCATTGTTGGAGTGTAACTTTTACATGTTCAACTTCTTAAAATGCCTTGGACACTTGATTTTTTTTTTTTTATTCTTCAAGTACAAGAGTCCCAATTACAGAAACGAAACACATCACAAAACACCCTGGCTTGAGTAAATCACATAGATTAATTGTGACCTCACCGGGAATCGAACCCAGAACACTCCGAGTGAGAAGCCAGTGTCATGCCCACTGGGCTAGAAGGGCCGCCTGTTGCTGCTTTTGCTATTAGCTGATGTCAATCTCGCGACTTGTTTAACTTACAGATTTTTTAGGTGTTTCGAAATAACTTTCCAGTAGGTACTCGTTCTTGGCTGGTGAAGCTCTTCGATGTTCTTGATCTTCCGGAACGTGTCTATGAACATTCTGAACAGTTTCATCTTTTATCCGATTAATTATTTATAAAGTACCTACTAAACATAACATTGTGTATTTAATTTGATTATTAAACTGATGTATCTAATGTTTTAAATTAATAAAATAATAATAATAAATTAACAGTTAAAAATTATGTTTATCTTATCCTATAGACAGATTGAATAATAATTATTGGATTAGATTAGATCGCGTAAGTAAGTTTTGGAGACATAATTAGGGAAAGAATTTGGTAAATTGGGATTAATAAAATAACAAAAATTCCAGGTTGCTTGCTGTCTATAGTGCACGTGTTCTTTGGCCTCCAGGCCGGCAACACCCTGCAGCACCACAAGAAGTGGAAGCCCCTCATCATCAGGTGGCTCCTGTGGGCCGCCCTCACGGGCCTGCTCGGGGGCATCTTGTGCAACTTCTCCAAGGAAGGAGGACTTATTCCAGTCAACAAAAATTTGTGGTAATATTTCATTATCAACGAATCATTCACTAAAATAATGGTTTACCCTGATCTATCTTTCGCTTTGGAATACATTTTATTTAAAAAATATGGCAGAGACAATAATTCAAGCTTTTTAAAATCTTTCTTTCATATGATCAAAGATTCTTCTGATTATGGTCATATCAAAAACTACTTTAAATCAGTATTTCAGCAACCTTTTTGTAACTTCAGAAATTTTAAAATGTCAAAAATAAATGTAATAAAACTTATTTCCCCCTTTCCTCCTAGTGACATGTAGGTACTTACACACAACACGAACATACGCGCGATGTTTAAACATAACAAGACTCATTTTCTTTGAAGGATTCGAATGGCTTAGTGTGCGTTGTCGCTTGTTCTAAAAACATGCAATACATTTAAAATAAATATTGAAACCCTGTTTGCTCATTGTATTCATTCGATTTCTTTAAATGTTTTAGGTCCCTTTCCTTCGTCCTGGTCACCACGTGCTTCGCCTTCATCATACTGTCTGTCTTCTACCTGCTAGTGGACGTCTTCGAGTGGTGGGATGGCTCTCCCTTCATCCAGCCCGGCATGAATGCCATCACCATGTACGTGGGTCATTCCATATGCCACTCCATGTTCCCCTTCCACTGGGCCATCCCGAACATGAAGACTCACCTGGTCTACCTGTTGGAGGCTTCCTGGGGAACGATGCTCTGGATCCTGGTGGCGTTCCAAATGGCCAGAAAGAAAGTTTTCGTGACTGTCTAGTGATTATGTCTATTAAATGTCTAGTAAATGACTTAGCTAATTGTTCATTCATAGTGAGGACTGAGTTTTAGTTTTAGTTACAGGGTGTCGCTTGCCATTGCCAGGACCCACAAAAGTTACGGTAGAACCGTAGGTACTTGTCAGTGACTGAATCCACTCTTGAAAGCGATCCAGTTCAGAAGACCCTAAACAGATTATACGTAGGTATATGTAATTAAATCGAGAATCGGATTAGTTTCAATTGTCATCAACATCAATGTATTGTTGATTATAGATTATAAATTGTATTATAGATTAGATTATATTCTAAATTAAGATGTATTATAGATTGTATTCTATTATAGTATATGTAGGTACATGTAAATATGTAAGTTATTATGGATTGTATATTAATGAAACATTGTAGACTATGTGTATGTAAAATGTAAAATACTTATTAATATATGGGAATGTCATATTAACTAACATAAGAAATAACTAAAATAAATAATAAAAAAGTTATAAATTTCTCCTCACTATGCGACAAACGAGAAAATGGTGATCAAGCAAAAATTTTACGATGTCGTCGATTACAATGTCCTTGTGAATAAACGTATCGTAAAATGTTAGAAAACTTTCATTTAAGAACGTTCATTGCAAATTACTGCAAACTGTTTAATAAAAACAGAAACATATTGATTTCTTTACTATTTCCTTTTAATTTATTTATTACATACCTACATACAACTATTTATTAATCGTAATTAATTAACTCTGCTGAAATAAAAGCAAGGTCGCTCTACCCACATTGACAAGCATATTGACCGTTGGAATATACACAAAATGTTTAGTATTTCAGTAAATAAGGAATTAGTAACGGGCACATCTGTAGGTGACTTTATGATGCTATTTTTTAACCAAATATACCTATATATATTATATAAAACTCGTGTTTCACTGTACTGAGAACGCCGCTAGTAAACACCGTACTGAGATTTATCTCAACTAAGACTCTAAGATTCATTAACTAAATCTCCGACGCGGGGCCAAGGATCTTCATATAAATATAAAAAAGTCTACATTATGAGAAGTTCATTGATCAGTCATGATTCTATTCGTGCAGGAACTGGATTAAGTAAAAATTCCATTTTTGTATTGTTGATTTAGAGGACACGCTTGTATAACTGTAGAATAAAGGAATATTAAGATTCCTTAATATATTTTTTAAATGTCTGTATAGAAACTGCATTGTACTTCTAAGGCCCGGTTGTTTCAAGTTCGATCAAAGTAAGCGGTCGATAAAAGCATAGATTTTTACGAAAACGGATCGTCTGATTAGTGGAGAACGTAAAAATCTATGCTTTAAGAGAACGCTTACTTTAATCCAACTTGAAACAACCGGCCCTAAGAACATCAATTGTTCTTCAATTGATTTCATAGGACTGTTATACGTTGTGCACAAATATAACCTACTTAATTTTAGTTAGATTATATTCATCTATAGAAATAAAAATGTAAGTGTTCGTTTGTGCAAAATTGCTAATCTCTGAAAGTTCTTCACCGAATGGTTTGAAATTTTGGCACAACGTTGCATTCAAATACGGGGTTTTATATGCCTACTATTTATTTATATACATAAAAATATAAATGCTTGATTGTCCAAAATCTTAAACCGTCTAAAGTTCTTCAACTATTGTTTTGAAAATTTGACACAACACGACACAACGTTCCTTTCTATTTCGTATAAATTATTTGAAAAAAAAAAACGCCGGTTCCTACCTTTATATTAGTATGAGACAATATTTTTATAACGATATTTTTAACGATAGGTACCAAAAAAAATCAAATTTAGCAAACTTATTCTTTAGGACTCGGCGGGTAACAAAAGCGATATTTACCCTCCCCTTTACCCCATCCCTCCCATATTCTGTATAAATCTACACCGTTTGACCGATCTGACCCAAATTTTGCGTACTTAGTCTTTAGGATCCGGCGGGTAACAAAGACAACTTTTACCCCACCCCCTGTAGAAATCTACGTAGTTAATTCATTTGTTTATTCTTTAAGACCCATCGGGTATCATAGGTGACATTTCCACCCTGGACATCCCATCCAACCGAGCCTAGATTACGTGGAAACATGTTTTTTAAAGGCTTTGCAAAACAATGGAACCTTTGTTTCCCCTCACAATCTTATTTCTAACTTTGCAACGCCGGGTACGAACAGCTATTGTAAAATTTAAAAAAATAAACAATTTCCATGTCGCAAAGTAAACGGACTGTTCTTTTCTACGTCCCATCATTGGTCTAATGTCCTGTGGCAAGTATTTCAATCCATGTCGAATTTTTCCACCTAGAACTCCGTCTCGAGACAACGTAAGTCTCACTCTACGCTGTGTACGCGTCCCTTATTTTTTTTTCGTAAATAATTGAATTTTATTAAACAAAAACTTTAAAGTTTCCAATCCGTCACAATAATTTTGAATGTCGAACGTCGCGTTGATCGACAGAATTAGTAGGTAGGTATAATACTTCTGCAGTTGTAATACCATTTTTTTGCGTTCATAATATTTCTACATATATTTTTGGGTTAAACTTTAGTATTATTTTCTTCATCTATACCTATAACACTCAATGTCTGTCTGTCTGTTCTCTATACAAATAGACACCGTTCGTCCGATTCAATTCTTAGGACCTGGCGGGCGACATTTCCTCCAACCCTTTACACTTTCCCCTCCTCCTGATATATTTTCGATGAAAAATCTGTACCTTTTGACCGATCGGACTCAAAATTTGGAATCTTATTCTTTAGGACCCGACGGGTAGGGGAGACCCGGGTGTTTTGAAACAAATGTGATTTGACACAACACTGATTTTGCGGAACTAAATATATAAACATCGTGGTATCCAGCGCTACAGGATAAATCAAATCGACGATCCGCACAGTCAGACATCCGTTAGTAGATACACAACACACTACATCAAGGCACACACACCCTGCTTTCGACACGGTACTGCAATCCAGTACTTAACATAACACAAACTTGGAGACACCCTGACTTCGGTACGGTATCGCAAAGCAATACTTCAGCCCTAATGATGGACCCTGCAATGGGATCCGAAACGTTGGCCAGAGAGGTCACATATACACGGCAGAATATCCCAGAAAACTATACACAGAACAAGCATTCATCGAATGCAGCAAATGATAAAGGCCTTTTCATAATCCTTTCGTATTCATCCGAATGCAGCAAATGACTGATATTACTGAAGATGATGCAGTAAGCATCGAAAACGTTTTAATTAATTTGTTTAATTAAAGTGTCATTGTGTGAAGTAAACAACGTTGTGTTTTATTCATAGTATTATTATATCAAGCCAGTTAAGCCTGGTTAATTTGTTTTGAATCGTGATGTTATGGAAGATGTGGATCTGTGTACGATAAATTTATTGATAACCTTTAGAATCATTTGTTAATAGAATGGTTGTGGACTGAGGCCGACACTTGCACAACAAGGAAAATAATACCACTAAATGGCAAATACCTACAGCGTTTTGAAAGTCAGTCTAGCAGTAGGACATTTGCCTTGTGACAGAGAACTGGATGATCCTCGTCACGGAAGGCCAACAAGTTAGTTATTTTTTCTTCGCATAAATACATATTGTAGTTAATATTCTGGCTTGAGTTTTAAGAGATTTTCTGCCGTGTGTGTACATTTCTGGCCGACGTTTGAGATTCCATTGCAGGGACCATTACAAGCGAATTTCTCTAAAACTATACATACAGTAGCCGGCAAACATCTTGAAATTTTACGGCGTAGTGGGGGAAAGTTTGCGCATGTACCATTCCACCAAAGAGACACAAATTTTGTCTTCTGCGCATTCCCCCACTACGCCAAAAAATTTCAAGAAGTTTGCCGGCAACTGTATTGGATTGTTCGCTCTCTTATAGGAAGTCCCTGCGCATGCGTCGCACGATCCGCCATTTGGTTGTTATCAAACAGTTTTCCACGCATTTCACAATGCATAACGTCGAACTATTACATTTTTACAATTTTTTTTAAATGAAAATAAAACAATCGGCAAACTAATAAATAATAAATAAATAAAACAACAAAGCAAACAACCGTAGAATCCGCCTTTCAGTAGATGTAGATAATTTGTACGGCGAAAAGCTATTAATTTTGCAATTTACATATTTTGATGCGGGATGAAATTAGTTTTATATACATATATCTCTCGGTACACGGTATAAAACGCTATGGAATTAAGATTGAGCGTTTGTTTTGTCGTAGAAAGTGTGCATACAGCGAGTGATTGTAAGACCAGACCAGGCACAGGTTACTGAGAAGACAAACATTTTGTTCTGCAGCGTCTCCGAGAGAACCCGTGAACTTAATCAGAATGGGGAGTGGATACAGTGAACCGAGATGCACAATATTACAGGCAGAGATTGTACTCGAAGCAGAAATGTGTAAAGATCGTTAGTGCCGGCCTGGGTAGCAGTATCATAAAGCGCGGCAAAAAAGTATTACAAATAAAATTTAGATTAAAAATAAAAAGCAATTGGAGGCGCTGTTTGATCTTGCTAGGTAGTGGCTGCTTCACGGGCAGTGTTTCTGCAAAAAATATTATTCAATGTTGAAATTATTATTTATGAAAAAAAACTAAAATATATATTTTATAGGTAATTACGAGGCGATATGACGCGATACACAACAGTAAAGCCACATGTTATGTTTGGAATTTCTAGGTCAACTTGGCAATTTTCAGCTCGCAATTTCTATCATGAGATATGACACCTTAAAATATCTAATTAACTATCAAAAAATATGACGCCACTATGTTACACATTTTTCAACCGTAAAAAAGATTATAAAAGAATAATAGTGTTTTTAAAAAAACGCATGGAAGACACTTGAATGTGTTGAGACTCGCTTTGAATTAATAATTTGTGATTGATAATTTGATTTGTTTTGGTTTTTTCCTTTCTTACAAATCTTTTTTTTTCATAATTATTTAATGAATTGCGGGCAAAGCTTTTAACAAAATAAAACAAATTATTCTCTACACGAACCTGACTTCTGTATGACTTAAGCTCCAAAGAACGGATGCGCATGTAATTTGTTTTTTTTTTTAAACAAGTTATATTTGAAAACAGATGAGCTAGAGGTGTTATATTGTGTTGATATTTAAGAAATTTTATCCGTCGCTTTTCCAATTATTAATATTATTTTTTTTATTTATTTCAAAAATCCTTGTTTACAAATAAAGGTACTTAATACTAATTTAACGATAAAATATAAGATAAATTACACTTTTTTTTGTTAAATTTGTGGATTATGCCACTCTACTAGGCTATGCCTGTCCCAGAGTGGCGTTATAGAACACAATTATAATATTTTTTTGAATTCGTCAGTAATATTTATTTTCTTAAGGTAGTAATTATGTATCTACAAAGTATCAAGTGTAATGTTAGTGAAAGTTGAGTGAGTCATAAGTCCAAGTGTAAATATGTGTAGAATAATTGTTTAATGTAAAAGGGGTTAAAGTTTTGTTTAAGATTATTTTTTATTTTCCTTAATTAATTAATTTATTAATATAGGTATATATTTTTATTTGGAGACATTATTATGCAATTACAGTAAGTAAATTTTCAGTTGCTGTTTTACCTTTGGAGGTAAGCCAGTTGTTTGATAAAGCTTTTATTTTATTAATTGAGTATATTCTGATTTCCGGGAAGTCTGTTTTAAATATGTTAAATATTTTAGGCCCTATGTATGAGTAATTTTTCTGTCCATGTGTTGTCTTAGTTTTTGGTATTTCGTCAAGGTTTCGTAATGCTTGTCTAGTATTATGTGAATGCGAGTTACTGGTTGCTGTTAGGTGGTTTGTGTTTTTGATGTAGAAGATGAGGGTAGACTTAACGAACAGCTGTCTAACGTCCAGTACATTAAATTCTCTGAATAGTCTGTCTGATTGGTATGTAAATGGTTTCTTATTAATGACTCGGAGCAAGGTTTTTTGTGCCGTTATAGCTGGTTTTAATGTGGTTTTGTAAGTACCTCCCCAACTTGGAATCGCATAGTTCAAAAATGACTGGGCAAGAGCATAATAGATAGTTTTGAGTTGCTGTTTATTAAAAATATTACGTATGGATTTAAATAGATAAATGAGTTTTAGAAGTTTTCCCGATAATAGTTCAATGTGAAGTTTCCAGTTTAGGTGCCTGTCTATTATGATTCCCAAGTATTTCACACTATCTGCATTTTCCAAGGGGGTGCAACCACAGTTTTGGTGTTGGCAATCATGCACGCTAGATGGCTGCCCTCTTTTATCTACGCTGAATGTCAAATACTTAGTTTTTTTGAGATTGACTGTTAGCAAATTATTTTCCAGCCAGTGTTTTACTATATTGCAACCCAGTTCAGCTGCTTTGAAAACAAGATCCCATGTTGAAGCGTGAAACAGGAGTATTGTATCGTCTGCAAAAGTAACTATTTTCCCTCCCGTTGTTAGCTTGCATAAATCGTTTATGTATAGGAGGAATAAAACAGGTCCTAGTGTACTTCCTTGAGGGACTCCGTATTTGATGTAATGTTCGTCACTTTTAGTTTTGTCAAGTTGTGTAAATTGTGTTCTGTCTGTAAAGTAAGTTTTGAACCAGTTGTAACTTGCTTCCGAAAGTCCAGTCTGTTTTAGTTTGTGAAGCATTTTTTCATGTGAAACTGTGTCAAAAGCTTTCGTCAAGTCTAGTGCTATTGCTATACATTTTTTATTATTGTCAAGTTTGTCTGAAATATAACCAATAACTTCCTGTATTGCTTTCTGTGTACCCCGATTTTTTCTAAATCCAAACTGGTTGTTGGCTAAAATTTGATGTTTTTCGAAAACGTTGGTGAATTGATTACAAACACATTTCTCTAGCGGCTTAGATAGAAAATTTAGGGTGGATATAGGTCGGTAGTTATTTGGATCGTCTTTATTGCCAGCTTTGTGTATAGGTGTGATTTTAGCCGTTTTTAGTTGGGACGGGAAAATACCTTTTGTGATGCTTAAATTAAATATATGAACTATAGGTTTTAGTAATATTTCTTTGAACGATTTAATTACTCTAGCGGATATTCCGTCCGGGCCGGATATTTGTTGTGACGATCCAACCGGTGTGGTGCCCACAGGGCTCGAATTTATTTTAAAAATTGTTCTAAAAACCTGATGATTTGTAGATAGGTTTTTGGGTTACTAAAGCATCGAACGAGTATATTTTTACACGATTTCTCAACTATTACGAATTCGCTACCTGACATTTCAGCTGTTAAGTAGGTCATTGTCGGGCACCTCAACACATTCCGCCCACCCTTTAATGCGAGGTTAATATCGTATCAGCATTGATAAGATACTTTTTTTCCAGGTTGACAAAGATGACAATAAATCTTGAGTCAGATTTCCTTGCAAAATGTCTTGGACCGAGGATCCCGGTGTAGAAATATTCAATGGTTTGAATCTGACGCAACTGGGATTAGACCAAGCTTACGTGAGGTTGAATAGCTCCTGGGACGATTCTTGGCTTTACGCCTTGTCTAGCGATTGTTATAATGTACGTATATCTTACATTTTCTTATAAATGTAGGATGTGTGGGCAAAACCTTTTTGCGAGGTTTTACTCATCAACATTAAAAATAGTTACACTTTTAACATAAGAAATATGCTTTTTTCGAATAATTGCAAAAATAATGCTCTGTAGACATTTTAATATTTCAAATGAATCAACTGAACTTTGCATAAATATTTGACCTAGGTAGGTACCTACCTTCCACGAGCTCAATAATTATTCAATTCTATACTAGAAAGTACCTACATATGTATGTACCTGCTAACTCTGTGTAGGTACAACTTACAACTTCTGTGTACATTTGACAATATGACTTTCATCCTGTTAGTATTACTTATATCTAACCCAACCAAATTTTGTATATTTTATCTCTGGGACCCTGTGGAAAATATAACTTTATCTCGTTCTTGTAAGAGGACTTAGTGTGTATTCAGGTATCATACCGTTCGGAAGTTTTAGAAGTTACAGAAATCTTGCGACTTGATGGAGTCATACCAAATTTGGCGTCACCAATTACCGGATTGATTTTTTTATTTATTTTTAGATAATAATATATATATATATATATTTATTTACAATCATACATAAATGTTTACAAATCGATATTTTTTGTGTGTATATCTCACCAAAAAGAATTATGATTCTTGTGTGTGGTGAGGGATAACCACTTACAATCATAGGTACAGGTAGCGTAATCTAATTATATAACAATGAGAAAGAAAGAAAGAAAAGAAAATCTAATACATCAAATCTTAATACAATATATAGGTAGAATAAGCATAATACAATATATAGGTAGAATAAGCATAATACAATATATAGGTAGAATAAGCAGTCAAGTAAACAATAATATATAATAAGCAGTCAAAAGATAAACCAAACTAAATCACAAAGTCAATTCTAAAATAAATGACAACCCATTCGGGTTCACTGGGGGAATATGCACACAGGGCATTCACCATCATGCAAAATAAATTGAACAAATCATATAGTTGTACAGGTATCTTCATCGATTCGTGGGAAGTATTCGACAGTATCTCCACACGAACAACCCGTATCAGAACCAAAAGAAAACGGGACTGACCAAACGGGTAAGAAGCCACTCACCAAACATACCTCATTGATTAGCCCTTGGTGTCTCGGGTTGCCCAAAGTGTCCCATGGATGTCTCGTCGCTGTATTCGTAATTTACTGCCTCCGATTGGTTAGCCCTTTGCGTTGAGAGCATTATCTGAAGCGGTGTCCGGGATCGGTCAACCGCTGTCTGCAGAGCTTAAGAACAGAAGAATTGATTGGTCTGGTCCGCACTTGCGCACGGCTAGCAAGGAACCTCTAGCGGCCGTACTGGTCACCCATCTCCCAAAGCTTCTCTCTGTGGACACGAAGACACGATCAGCGGTACTTATCATTATTTTTGAAGACAAGCAACCTGGTTTCTTGCGCTTAAGCCATTCCAAGAAAGACACAGGTCCGACACCCACATAGTAGGCACAATCAGGGTTGTATAGAGATTAATTATTAAATTATGTCACAACAACCGCTACAGACAGCAATATCCTAATACAAAAACAAGTGTTTCCTGATGGTATCTTGCTACTTTTCATTAATTGATATTTTATCAACCAACTAATTATTTTAAAATTCAATTAATCATTTTCAGTGTCCATACAAAAAATTAACGCAGATCGATTCGTGTAATAAAGTTATAAAAGTTGATGTGATTCATAGTCAGTTTTGGAGGATAACGTCTAAAGATCAAGGGGATTACGTAGTTCAAGACACAAAAAGGTATTTATCGAATAATATTAATCTATTAGTGAAAGATATTGAGCAGTTGGAAAAGTAAAGTTACTTAGTAGAAATGTGTAGTTTTTACGACATTTTTTTGCAAATATAGGGAGGGGAGAGGGTTAGCAGGGCATAGCAGATTAGCTGGGATTTACGGGATCGGCGCGGATCAGCACTGTCAGCATCAGCACATCTAAACACGTCGCAGTTCAGTGCCGTGCTGAAGTCGTATTCTCCCAAACGAATTTCTTCCTGGAAATATAGAAATATCAAGAAAACAAAACATTTAAATAAGGGGTGTTACAGAAATAGTCCTCAATACTTAACAATACAGAACCAGACCTCGTAGCCCAGTGGGGATGACACTGGCTTATCACATCGAGGGTTCCGGGTTCGATTCCCGGTGAGGTCACAATTAATCTATGTGATTTACTCAAGCCTGGGTGTTTTGTGATGTATTTCGCTTCTGTAATTGGGCCTCTTGGTCTGTTAAAAAAATTATAAAAATAAACAAAAAAATTCCTGCCTAAAGTCTGTTTGTAATGTCTTAAGATCAATTGTGTGTATTTTTTTATATATTATTCCAATTTGTTACTTTTGTTGTGCTTCCATTGTGCTTTTATTCTTATTTACTTTTATTTTTTTCTATTCAACTAAATTATATATATTTATTATTTTTTATACGTCTTTTCTGGTATTATCTTATATTGTTACTTATATATACATATATATATTTTCTTATATTATTTCTTATATATTTTAACATGTTTAATATTATTTTTTTCTAGCTATCACTTTTTTTTTCTTTTCTTTACTCTTTTCTTTGCTATTTACTTGCATAAAATAATTATATATCACTGTTTCTATTCTCACTTTTAAATGAAAATTGGTATGTTGAATAACAAGGAAAACTATTTTTTATACAGGTATTTATACTATATACCTAGCAAGGTAGGTAGTTACTAAGAGTTTTTATATATACTCGCTGGTTTTTTTTTGCTTTTATATATACATCTTATGCTTGTGTTTATTTAGTAATGTGTATACATTTGGCATGTATTAATCATGTGATCAATAAACACCGATTTATCGGCACAGAAACTGAAACTGAAATATTTATGGAAATAAGCAAGCGACTTCAAAGATAGACTTTTTATTTTACAATAAAAATGACTTATCATCGGCAAAACGTTGGACTTTCATTAAAGTAACTTATATTTGAAATTTATTAACCTTAATTAATAAAGTCAACTAAAGTGACTAGGGTCGGTCATATCAATTTTCCATGGATTATTGCGTTTTCCACTAATCAATAATCCGTTTTTGCAAAAAAAAATTCTGCAATAATTTAAAATTGAGGGAAGTACCTACTCACGAAAATGGCGCTATATAAATGATCCAATTTTCGTATATTGGAATAGACTGACCTTAAAATAATAAATATGTGTTAAATCCGACGGAGCCAGTTCGAATATATGTAATACCCGGTCCAAGTATACAGATTACAATACTTATATTAAATATTACGTACAAGATAATACTTACGAAACAGAATACAATTAAGTTTGAAACATCATGTGGTAGGTATACATAGGGTGTTTTAGACATAGTCCACTTTACTTCAGGGGGTTATGTATTTTAAGAATATTTTCAATTAATGTCAATACACAAGCGACATCAAAGTTTTCTGTTTTTACAATATTTCCTACTTATTTTCTGTATATCTGTTGTGTTGTGCAATCTGTGTAAGAATGTAACTTATATTGAATATTATAAAATCATTCGCTTTAATACATACACGCTTTTCCGGAATTTCCGTACATCTCATGCCGTTTCGGCCAATGTTTTATTATTATTTGGCGCCTACACGATCCGCAAGAGAAGAATTTTGCTGTGACCCTGAGTTATTGCTTGCCCAACGTAACTTGGCGTGCGGCGAATTTGGAACTAAAACCCGCCCCGCCCGCACCCGACGGTAACCCCTCGCCCAGTCATTCAGTTCATTCTCGTCTTTGAGCGCGAGCTGTGTCATCTTGATTACCAATATACACTGAATTATTATGTCCAAAACATCCTAAACAGTCCGGGATGGTGCAAGAATAATTGCCAATGAAGTGTTAAAGTTTTGCGAAGCTGAAAAAGCGAATAATGGACCGATATTACCGTCTGACAGTTTGACAGATAGAACGGCCGCTATTACTGCATGGTTTCTTTAGTACTGCCCGACCAAATTTCTGTAATTAATACGACATCGGTCACCGGACTTTCTTTACATTATGTATTGTGTAATAAATTTACACCCTGACAACTTCTGTTACGCGACAGCGACGCCCTCCCTCGCACACCTAGTTATAGTGGTCCGTCTATAGTCTTACGACGTTTAAATTGATGATATAAAAATAATTACGTTTAATGAACTAATAACTGATAACCTTTTTGATTTCGTTAATTTTCAGCAATGTACTGTGTGACCTGCAACCAGATATTGGGGAATTCGGAGTGTATAAGTTAAGTGTAAAAGATGACTTGTGTGAATTTTCAGTAGAAAAAGAAGCCGTCAATATTTATTTACGTGAGTTAAAGAAATTAACCATATTATATTTATTACTTTGTAATTAAGATGTTCGCAAGGCGCGAGTCAAAATTTTTTTCGTAGCTTATTTTTGTATTCTAGTTTAGTTTGAAAATAGAGTAGGTAATATGGTTTCACATTCATGTTTCTCATTTTATATACCTATTCTTGCTGTAATACTAATATTTTCAAATGTAACACCTTTGATATTTTGTTAAGTGTACAATTTATAAACAGACTAAGGGGCGGTTGTTTCAAGTTGGATTAAAGTAAGCGTTCGATTAAAACATAGATTTTTACGTTCGCCACCAATCAGGCGATCCGTTTTCGTAAAAATCTATGCTTTAGGCCCGGTTGTTTCAAGTTGGATCAAAGTAAGCGGTCGATTAAAGCATAGATTTTTACGAAAACGGATCGTCTGATTGGTGGAGAACGTAAAAATCTATGCTTTAAAAGAACGCTTACTTTGATCGAACTTGAAACTACCGGGCCTTAATCGAACTCTTACTTTAATCCAACTTGAAACAACCGGGCCTTAGTTTACTAAATTTCGCGTAAGGATGCAATTGGGTTAGTGTGAGTTTTAACATGTACCTACTTATAATACGCAAAATTGCGTACAAAATATGTATGTAAATAATGAAAATTGCTTATATGTAATTACAATCGCAAACATAAACATTTTTACATTTGTTTATTTTAACCATTTTTTAAATTATATAATTTGTAATTTTTTGGTTTATTATTTTTTATGTGATTATCAACGTTTGTCTTAACAGATTGAAATTGTGAATTTTTTCTATTATTATGGCCGGCGCCACACTGAGCGTATCTTCCGTCGCATTTCTTCAAAGACGTCCAGTTGAAACATTTGCGAAGCAAATTTGCAAAGCAAAGTTCAGTCGAAGCATTTGCTTTGCAACTGCTACCGAACGTCCGCCCAGTGTGTTTGATAAGCGCATTTGTATGGAAAAAAATGTAACGGCGCGGCGTTCTGGGACGGAAAAGACGCGGAGGAAGATACGCTTAGTGTGGCGCTGGCCTAGAAATATAAAACTACATGCCTGTAGTATAAAAGCTATTCACTAAAAATAAATGTTCCTAGAAGAAATATACGTTATGTTCTGTTTTTAAACAAACTGTTTTTCTCCGTACATAAATAAACTTAACTCTATTTCCGATTCAGTGTACCTATATAACTCTATATACACGAAGTCAAAAAACATTAAAAAAATGCCAGTATATTAAAAAATTGTACTATACCTACATGTCCTATGCGTTCTATCCTCGACGAGTTTCAGTCACCAAGTATTTATTATCATTTAATATTTTTTTAAATGTTACACATTTTCGTAACATACTGTTACGCACACTAAGCCAATTGAATATTTACGTGAAATCTCGTCTATCCACGTGTGTATATAATTTTTTATGCTTTCAGCTATCCTGATATTGTTTTTGACAATCGTCGGTATAATGTTACTTTGGAAGCTTGTATTAAAATATTTAAAAACGGAAATAAAAGACGTTGAAGTTAAAACAGAAACAGGAAAAAAACGCATAAAATCGCTGGATACTTTCAGAGGGTACTATCTTTTTTAACATCATAATAAAAATAGAGGGGTTCACTCACTACCAAGAGTCACGGGCTCTCGGAACTGGCTGCTTTGATTATGTTTTCAGGATGAGCATCGTGTTGATGCTGTTTGTGAACGGCGGCTCCGGAAGGTACTGGTGGATGCAGCACGCCACGTGGAACGGGCTCACGGCGGGCGACCTGCTGTTTCCCTTCTTCATGTGGATCATGGGGGCGTGCATCCCCATATCTGTGAAAAGAATCAGCTCGAAGAACATACCTAAGAAGAGAGCGCTGTTGAATATATTTCGGGTGAGCCCTGTACAATTATTCAAGAGGGCGCCGAGCATTTGACTCGGTGGGTCTTTAGGTATTTGAAGCGATTCTCGATTTGATTCTTGTGTGCATGTGTCGTCACGCGCACAAGAAGTTCAGTTAACCCGGTCGCCTGTTTGTGAAAAGTACCCGAAGGTACCAAAATGTGCGATTAGTACAATAATGATTTGTGCGAATATGTACTAATATATTTATTATTCCGTTAGTCACATACATTTTAAGGAGTGGTTTAGAGATTTTCTAACTTTTAATATGAGGCCAACTTAAAATCTCAAAAAAAAAGTTCTAAACGAAGTCAATTAACTTATAGGTTCAATTAGTAAAGAGGATTTTTTTGACAGATTACCAAATATATCAAATGTAAAAGTTGTTTAATTAGAATTTGTAAACCACCCGACCATGTCCGGGACTCAAGACCTACTTTAAATAGGATCTTGTAAATAATGAAAGTAGTTGGAGTAACATGGATAAATAAATCATTTTGATTATTAATTAATTTAAGTTTACTTTTTGCGTTTCACATTTGTTACACTCTTATTTTCATCAATCTTCAGCTCAGTAATTTTTTCAACCTCCTTTTTTTGATCGCTTCGAGAATGTAATCAGGTTCCTTAATTTCCATTTGCCTATCTATTCTGGTGACAATTATGTCTGGCCATAAGCAATCAAAGTAAAACATTTTTAATTTTTATTCCGTGTCACTCCAAAACTCTTTATTTTCCTCTATCAATTCTATGTTCATGTCCACGTCCATCCAAACTGCAAGTAGGTATGCATGTTTTTCTTCGTTTGACGTGTAGTTGTCCTTGTACCTAGAAAAAAATATAATTTCGTCTCTGAGACATCTATAATATATCTTGATTGATGATGTCCCCCGGGATAAAATCCAGTACTGTGTTCTTGAAAAATTTGGTCAAACTCAAAGTATTAGTATTAAGTCAAACAAGACCAAAAACAAAGAAATCCGACTAGTATTTATCGAGATAAAGCTTAAAAGGAAGATACTCGTCCGCCATATTTATTTCGTATTTAAGAAATAAGTAACTTTATAACAAAATGAAATGTGTACCATATATTTTATTTCAGCGATCATGCACACTTTTCTTAATAGGCATTTCCCTGGGATCTCTCTTCTATTACGGAGTATTGTTGGTACAATTGAGAATATTCGGTGTTTTGCAAAGATTTGGAATCTGCTATTGGGTTGTGGCATCTCTTGCAGTCATTTTGGAGAAGAAAATGGAAAATCCTAAAGTGAGTCGTGACAGAAATACGTACCTAGTATTATATACCGGAATATTCGTATATTTGAAGTAATTCAGGCAGCCAAGTACATTTATGTATTATTGCTGATATACCTAACAACACATTTAGTTGTAACAAAGATATAACAACGAGTATTTTTAACAATTTCATACTGTCTTCTGGAAAATAGCTAAGCTTCTTCAAACAGGGGTTACTTTAGGTTGTATCACTCGCTGGCTAATAGAGAAGGCTTTTTTATATTTGGTGGCTCGTCTTGGGGTACTAATAATTTCCTTCCATACTTTCGATGCGTCTTCTTTTCCCTAGAAGATCTTTATTTTATTAATGCGGCATGAGTTTAACACCTCCATATCAACGGAGCTCCTTAAAGGTTCTTTAGAGAAAATAAAAAAAGAACATTTTTCTTATTTTCGTCCTCTCACTCGCTTTACAAAATAACCTTGGTGGCCGTTCTACTCTATGAAACGCCACGGGAATCGTAATGCCCCTTCGCGCCAAACTATGTTTTTCGACAAAATTTTCTTAAATTTTGCGTAATGTGATCCATCTTTGTCGTGAGCCTTTTATTTATATAAGCTTTATTTATTTATGTAAGCGATTAATAGATGTATGGAGCAGATAATAGCAAACGCTTTAATCTTTTTCATTGTAAAATATCTTCATACAATGGAAGCTTCATTTCGAATAAATAAAAAATAATTTTCTTTTTTCGTGACTACGAGTTGTGATCATGTGAAAGTAGATTGTTTTCCACGTACTTCTGTTTTCCAAAAAGAATTGATAAATTTTGCTGTTGCATCATGTCAAACGAGTATTTTCTTGTACTCTCTTTGACCCCAGATGATCCTGAAATAATGTAGCCAAATTAATTCACAGTTTATTAACACGCACCTAGTAAAAAAATAAACTTCGCACTATGACATAAATAGGATCAAAATCTCAAATGGGGGTTTCCGCTGCTGAATATTTATGAAATCAAACATCCAGCTCACCAATCAATTAAATATCACATTTAAGAAGCTTTAAGAAGTATAACAAATCCACTCTAGTTTCAAAAATTTTCAAAAAATTTACTCTATAAGAGATATTTTCTATAACTACATAATATTTTTAAAAAGAAAGAATTTCAAATAAAAATATTTTTATGTATGAACACCCGATTCATAATTATCTTTTTCGAAAAACATCATGAAAATATGAATATACCTATTTTCAAATGTATGCTTACGAACAGACACGCCGAGAATTAATACGCGCACTCAACGCGACGACTAACTTCTGGCTGATCACTGGCATGACTGATGATGGCATGACGGCGTGGTTAGCGGAGGGGACGAAAAATAACATTCCATTGAAGAATGCTCATCAATTGCTCATCAATGGCGCAATGCAATTGCAACTGCGAAGGCTTATCAATTGTCTTTATCAGTTTTTTTTTTATCTGGGATGGTTTTTAAGAAATCTACTTTTGCCCCGTGGAATAGCGGTATACCTTTATGTGCGGTGTTCAGAGCATTCCAGGCAATCTATCTTTTATAATATATTAGAATGGCTACCAATTACCAACGTATCATTTGGATCACGATTCATTTTTAAGTCCCAAATAAAAAACATTTATGCAATGTTTTATAATAATTTATATAAAATACATGTGGTGGCCAAAAACGCGTACATATACACGTGTAAGGAGGCACAGCATACGCAATCAAGCGTGGCAGGCTATCGTCCCCGACGCAAAGGTCAAAATCAGAACGTTGAATCCTTAAAACGGGCGACAATGTAAGCCGGACCAATGACCGAGTACACAGGCGACGTATAACGTATATGAA
Source organism: Agrypnia vestita (assembly GCA_016648135.1). NCBI lineage: Eukaryota > Metazoa > Arthropoda > Insecta > Trichoptera > Phryganeidae > Agrypnia > Agrypnia vestita. The sequence continues at coordinate 89,346 of JADDOH010001128.1, forward strand.
AAGCGAGGCAGCTCACTTTGCTGACCAGACTAAATATTACCCATACGAGCGGCCGAGTAAGACGAAGTCATAATACACCGAGTACTTTGTTCACGACAACTATAAAAACGGTGGTCTCCAGAGCAGACTATCTCACTTCCCCAGTGAACGGCTCGTATAGCGGAAGCCCTCGCCGTCATACCTTCGAACGTCACGCTTTCACTTGTAACCTTTGTACCTACTGAATTCTTTATAACTTTTGATTTTGCAATTCAATAAATTCTGTAAAACCATCGTGACTTTACATCACTCCACATTGGTGACCTACGACGTGAGTCGAGCTTACCACGATCGGTAACCCCGACACCAGAGAACACGCACCTTCAACTTCAACCTTGACGTGAGGATCCTTCATCGCTGCAGTCGGACGACCACCCCCCAGATCGGTGACTCTGATGCAGGAAGAACACGCCCTTCACATCTACTGTCGGGATCTCCAAAGAGGCGACCCCGACTCAAAAGGACACGCACCTTCATCAACTAGTGTGTTTTGTATTTGACTTTTTGGGCGGTGAACGACATTTTAATAATAAATAATACAATACAATAAAAATAATAAATAATACATTACTAGTACGCAAAATGGCATGGACTAAAGCCTTAGAGTATATTATACTCTAAGACTAAAGCAGAGAAAATAATGCCGACCTGGCGGCGAATGAGCCAGAATCGTATGGGAGGTTTTGTTTATAAAACGGTCCTGCATAAGCGAGTTGTCATTCACAGCTAACAATGCAAAACACAAACATTTTAAACAAATTAATCATTATTCAGGTATTGAGTTAGTTTTATTTTCAGGGAAAGTACGGTAAAATGTTTAGAGACATATCAGAGTTGGGAGTTCAGTGGATGATCATGGCCATCATTATATTGGTTCACGTGATTGTGGTGTGCTTGGTGCCTGCTCCCGGCTGCCCAAAGTGAGTAACGCAAGTTATTATTTTAATTGATCCAATGTTTGTTTCACTCATAATTATATATTTAGTAATTAGGTACATATTTTCAAGAAATGTCACCTTGTTTAAATCAAGACGTTTTCCTGCTGCAAGTTTTTGCTTTCGTAATATAATACTTTCAGTTATAAATTCATTAATATATTTATTACATAGAACCAGCAGCTCGACATGCAAAGCAACGAGCGAGAGCAAGACAAAACGTCTCCGTTTATTTCTCTCTCATCTCTCGCTATCGACTTGTAGATGCCATAGACGACATAGATGGCTCGACGGGTAATTTCATTTCAACTCTAAAGTACACGACCATAGAGTGCAGATCTGTGTACACGAACTATGACAGAGACTCGAAATTTGAATGCATGCGTAAGGTGATATAGGCTTAATAAGCTATTATTTTTTACTTGATTTGTGCGATGTGCACGTGCGACGTGTCGGTGAATTCCCAATTTTGCGCTGTATAAAATAAAACAATTCTGTTTAATTATTTTATTTTTTATTGAACTAATATTTTACTGCTTACACCAGATATTGTTGTGTATACCTACTTCTTTCTTTATTATATATAGAAAGAAGTATATAAAATATTATGTAAAAGCCTATAATGTGCGTAGACAAATAAATAATAAAATATTTCTTTTTACATATAAGCACAAGTGGCGGTTTTACTTTCCCCGAAACTATATTCCTTCGAACTTCTTTAAATTTTAAAAATTAACGTAATAAAAATAGCCAACGGTTGTACCGTCGAGCAGCGTCGCGTCGAACCGTAGACAGTTGACCATCGTCCCGATGTTTAGATAGAACGTCCGCGACGTCCGCGTAACGAAGTTGACGCGTCAACTAGTTGACGAATTCAACTAGTTCATCGTCTCGTCGATGGACAGACGTGGACGGTCTCGTTTCGTCGACGGTAAATACGTCGACGACCCATCACTAACGGTAACCACATGTCCAATTAATGAAATTATCCTAATTTATGGTTAATTTTTGTTTCAGAGGATACATGGGACCAGGAGGAAAGCAGGATAACTGGAAATATAAGGACTGCATTGGTGGAATAACAAAGTATATTGACGTCACTGTTTTAGGAGACAGACATTTATATCCAGATCCAACCGCTAAATACGTCTACGAATCGGAATCTTTTGATCCGGAAGGAGTTTTTGGTAGGTGTTTTATCAAACGTGTATGTGTGGTATATAGAAACAAAATTGATACTATGCAATCGACGATTAAGTTTAACAAGTTTGTGATCGATTTTATAGTAATTTATAAATTGTCCGTTTTATTTCTATATGTTTATGGAGGTACTTATGTATCATTTTTCTTTATTTTTATTAGTCACTTATTTTTATTAATTGTTTTATTTTTATCAATATACAGGTGTTCTAAAAAATTAATACACAGTATTAGATTTTATAAACATTTAATTAATATTTAAATTGCAAAATAATTTACATAAAATGTAGCTATAACTTTTCCTCCTAGCGCACAATCCCCACAAGAAAAAGTCGAGTGACGTCAGATCTGGGGAACGGTCAGATTATTCTATGGGACCTCTTCATCCAAGCCATCTGTTAGGAAGATTCTCATCATGATATTATGCTCTTACATCACGATAATAGTGTGGAGGTGCGGATCATCCTCACTGATAGAATGTACCATTGTTGGAGTGTAACTTTTATATTTTCAACTTCTTAAAATGCGTTGGACACTTGATTTTCTATTTATTTTTTCATTCTTCAAGTACAAGAGTCCCAATTACAGAAACAAAACACATCATAAAACACCCCGGCTTGAGTAAATCACATAGATTAATTGTGATCTCACCGGGAATCGAACCCAGAACACTCCGCGTGAGGAGCCACTGGGCTAGGAGGGCCGCCTGTTGCTGTTTTTGCTATTAGCTGATGTCAATCTCGCGACTTGTTTATCTTACAGATTTTTTAGGTGTTTCGAAATAACTTTCCAGTAGGTACTCGTTCTTGGCTGGTGAAGCTCTTCGATGTTCTTGATCTTCCGGAACGTGTCTATGAACATTCTGAACAGTTTCATCTTTTATCCGATTAATTATTTACAAAGTACCTACTAAACATAACATTGTATTTTTAATTTGTTTATTAAACTGATGTATCTAATATTTTACATTAATAATTATAAACAGTTAAAAATTATATTTTATCTTATCTTATAGACAGATTGAATTATAATTATTGGATTAGATTAAATCGCGTAAGTAAGTTTTGGAGACATAATTAGGGAAAGAATTTGATCAATTGGGATTAATAAAATAACAAAAATTCCAGGTTGCTTGCTGTCTATAGTGCACGTGTTCTTTGGCCTCCAGGCTGGCAACACCCTGCAGCACCACAAGAAGTGGAAGCCCCTCATCATCAGGTGGCTCCTGTGGGCCGCCCTCACGGGCCTGCTCGGGGGCATCTTGTGCAACTTCTCCAAGGAAGGAGGACTTATTCCAGTCAACAAAAATTTGTGGTAAAATTACATTTTCAGGTCATTTTTAAACTCGAATTTTCTCAACAAATTTCCGTCATCAGAAATCTGAGAGTTCAGTATTTAATATTTTTTAAAGAGAGCGCGATGGGATTTAAAAAATATCCCCTAATTTAATACTTTTTTTTTCATTCGTTTCTGCTTTCGAATAAACATAAAAATACTCAAAAAGCAGGGTTTCGAATAAGCTAATCGATTCTCACAGTCGTCTTCAGAAAATAAAATATTTTTATTTGTAAAATACACATAGGAATCTCAGAAAAATATGTGACAAAATGTACCTACTAAAAAATACGTCATTAACCTTGGTTAAAAACATATTTTATTAACATATAACAGTACCCATCATCGTTAATCTTACGTTTTCCTATTATTTAAAAACTAACATGTTTGAAAATTAAAAAGTTTTTTCCCAGACCAGTTGGTAGGTGAATAATTTATTGTGAACTCGGTATTTTTTTTATTTATTAATTATCATGAATTCTGTATTATTTCACAGACCAGTGGGTAGGTAAATAATTGTGAACACCATTTAAGCTAAAAAAATACATAATTCATACCTACTTAACAATCAACTACCCTAATGTCTGTCTGTCCGTAACTCGCTAGAATTAGGCTGGAATTACAACAACACTTATGATGATGACTGGCCGGTAATGAGGCCCGGGCGCCCGAGTGCGAGCTGTGGGCCGCAAGGGTCATTATTAATTATTATTATGTCCCGTGATTTTTCACGGGTTTACGGTTAGACAACAATAATAAGCGGCCTTTTTCTAATGTGAAATGTTAAAAATACTTAAATGTAAAAAAAATTCATCCTTTCTTCCCATTAGTTGTACACATAACACACCACACGCGCAAAATTCACCATGAGGGTACGGATTGTATCCACTCGATTTTTTCGTGTTTCAGGTCCCTTTCCTTCGTACTAGTTACCACATGTTTCTCCTTCGTCATATTATCTGTCTTCTACTTGCTGGTCGACGTATTAGAATGGTGGGATGGTTCTCCATTCATCCAGCCCGGCATGAACACCATCACCATGTACGTGGGCCACTCCTTGTGCCACTCCATGTTCCCCTTCCACTGGGCCATCCCGAACACGAATACTCACCTGGTCTACCTATTGGAGGCTTCCTGGAGCATGTTCCTCTGGATGCTGGTGGCATTCATGATGGCAAGGAAGAAGGTTTTCCTGACCGTCTAGATATATTAAAATGAATTATGTATACGGTGTGTGATCACTTCTTCATTTCAATCCAAGTACCAGAAATAAAGTTTCCTATAAAAAAGACGAAAATTAGGTCTTTAAATTGCCCTTTAAGATTCATTTGTCAAGAAACAATCCTCAATTTTCAAGAAAAAATATCAAAGATAAGGTTCGTAAAATTATGTTGTGAAAATTCGGCGAAGGAGACGAATTCGAATTATTATAAAATAAATTATTTTTAGTCTTATCAACCTGTTCCGCACAAGAACATTTTTTTAGAATTGCGGCTCAGTTGTCTCCGCTGGTGAAGTAGAGAGCGCCACCAGAAGTCACTCCGCAGCTCGTTGTCCGTGGATATGCCAGAAGTCAAACGCCAAAGAAATGCCAATCGTATGAGTACCGAAGAAAAAATCCGAAGCGAAGTCCAAGTCAGAATATATTAGGTCCTTACATATGAAATTGGCGTTTAGTATGGGAGTAACATAAACCCGATTTTTTTTTATTATAATATATTTATTTCATCAAAGTATGTACCATTGCTCTCTATGCACTTTTGCCATCTCATAGGTAGTTCATCGATCCCTTTACTAAAAAAACCATTCGGACGGGAATCAATAAAATCTTTGAAGGCGGTTTGGACTGCCCCATCGGAGTTGAATTTTTTCCTTTGCAAGAAGTTATCCAAATTTCGAAAAAAATTGTAATCTGTTGGGGCAAGGTCCGGATAGTACGGTGGATGTCTTAGACATTCCAATTGAAGCTCCTCTAATTTGGTAGCCGTCTGTTGTGCAGTGTGTGGTCTAGCGTTATCATGAAGCAGCAGTGGCCTAGAGCGATTAACCAGCCTCGGTTGTTTAGCAGCTAGCTTTTCCATCATGGTTTGCAGTTGCTGACAATAGACATCTGCCGTAATCGTCTGGCCAGATTTAAGAAAGCTGTAGTGAACGACACCAGCACTAGTCCACCAAACGCTCACAAGTAACTTTTTTGGAGTCAATTTTCGCTTGGGGCATGGTTTGGCTGGTTCGGCAGGGTTCAGCCATTGCGATGAGCGCTTCCGATTATAGTACAGGATCCACTTTTCATCACAGGTAATGATTCGATTTAAAATCCCTTCATTATTGTGCCGGTTGAGTAATGCAACGCAGCAGTCAACGCGCGTTTGTTGATTTGCTTCACTCAATTCGTGAGGTACCCACCTTTCAAGCTTTTTCACCTTACCAATTTGCTTCAAGTGGATTAAAACAGTTTTATCACTAACACCGCAGCCTGCAGCTAACTCGGATGTGGTTTGCGATGGATCCGCTTCCACAATAGCCTTCAATTCTTCATTATCAACTTTGGTCTCCGGCCGTCCACGGGGCTTTTGCAGGTCGAAATTTCCAGAACGAAAACGTTGGAACCAAAAACGCAGTGTTTTCTTTTGCGGCACCGTCGCCATACACATCATTAATCCTTCGAGCCGTTTCTGCAGCACTGGTGCCACGGTGGAACTCGTACTCGTAAATAACGCGATATTTCAAGTTTTTCATTTTGTAAACTGAGTGACGCAAAGAAAAAAACAATTGAGGAAAAAACAAATGAATTATAATTTTCAAAACACAAATACATGAGTAAATAGCTGTATAAATTTGGATTTGGAATTCCTAACCAAAGAGAAGATATTTGAGATCAAATTTACCAGGACGTCAAAACGCCAATTTCATATGTAAGGACCTAATATATACATACTTACATATATAGATTTTATATTTCTTTGGCGGGAATACATATTGGTTGAAAATGTATATTAATACAATAATACAACATCTAGGGAGATGATAAATATAATTAGTGACAAATCTAGTTAGATTATTAATATGTATTTGTTTTTGAAGTGGTACAAATGTATATATATATATATAAAAATGTATATATACATAGGTTTGTGATTTAAAGACATTTATCACTGCAGCATATCAAAAAAAATGTGCATTTAATATAAAAATCTAAGTGCCTACCCACTTTCATGTTTTATCGATTTTTGCCTAAGAACGGTTTCGTGTTCAAAAGTTTCGAAACCATACAACTTTGACAGCTCCATTGAATGTCGAATGAATGTGTTTTTTGTTTTGAAAACAAATATCTGACAATTACGTCTTTTTGCAATAAGTTTTGTAGTTTTTGCAATAAATAATTTCTTAAATATCACTTTTAATTGTTTTTGGCATAGTGACAAACAAAAAATTTCTTAAAAAAATGATTGAAACATTTGTGAACTCACATGTAAACAGAAACTGACAGCTGACGAGAATTCAATATAACATCGTTCTGGTATCGCATTTCTGCTGTTTGTTCCACTACACGCTGCATGCACAATTTCCGTTACAATAAAAAATCTACCCTGAATGCGTCAAAAGATTTGTCGTATAATTTTAAAAAGTAATAACTAATTTGTGCCTCAGTCATGACTACCTACTACTGCTATAAGACATTTTGCATTCTAGTGATTTTGATTCCATTAGAGAATGTTCAAATATTTGAATTCTGTTTTGGCTAAAAAATAATAAAAAAGTAACATACACAAGAGGTGTGATAAAAAAATACAGTGAATGAATTTTTATAGCAGCAACTACTGAAGCTATATTGATCTGAAGTATTGATCACGGTAGCCTGTTCCTTTGATAATAATAGTAACAAGTCCCTACAAATATCCAGCTCTTGCTTACAGACTGCCGACGGGAAGTATTGAAAGTGTTACTACGATTTTTAGGGAGTAATTGCATTGAGCTATAATATTTATGTCGATGACCTATTGACTAGTTTTTGGCAATAACATCCTTTTACTGGGGACAAGCCATTAAATTTAAAAAAAAAAAAAAAGTAAGAACAAGTTGCGACCTATCAGGCCACTTCCAGAGCCCGGAGAGTAAGGTCATGTTTACCGTGTCGGTCACGTATCATGGATTTCTAACAATGCGTGTTTTCTTTCATGTCACAAAAGAGTGCCAAAGAAGCTCATAAAATGTTAAAATCAGTATATGGTGATAATGTGATGACCATGAAGACATGTTTCCAAGTGGTGTGAGTGATTTAAAATCGGAAATGAGTCTGTTCAAGACGAGCAAAGATTGGGACGTCCTTCGCCCTCAGAAACAGAGGAAAGCATACAAGACTCAAAAATGATTCGCTCAAACAGGCTATTGACTATTCGAGAGCTTGCCGAAGAACCGAACATCTCGTACAGATCCGTGCAAAGTATTTTAACTGATGATTTGCAAATGAGACGAGTGAGTGCTGCATCACGACAATCCGCAAGTTATTGGCCGGAAAAAAAATCCTGCCTGTCCACACACGCCTTACTCCTCAGATTTAGCACCATGCGACTTCTGGGTCCTCCCAAATATAAAAACCGTGATGAACAGATAATTTTTTGACATCATTCCCGACATTGAGAAGGCCACGACAGAGCAGCTGAAAGCCCTTCCAAAAGAAGCCTTCTAGAAATGTTTCCACCATGTAACCACCTTTGGGATAAGTGCATCGCCAGCCAAGGAGAGTATTTTGAAGGAAATAAAGTCAATTTTGTCATAAACTTATTTCATTGTTTGTAAATACATTATTCATTTTATTTTTTTGCTCATACCTCGTACATATAATGTGTCTAAAGTAGATTATTTTTAAATTGATCAAATTTTAACAAATATTACATATTTAATTCTACTAGTTTACGTAAAGTATTTAAAAAATTACAGCTGTTCTGGCAGTTTAAGTAATTTTCAAACTGTGAAACTTCAGACTAAGCCCTGCAGGTACAATAGACTTATTTTAATGATTTTAGTTACTCCTTCCCTCATGGGGATAATTAGTTGTTTTTGGCAAAGTGGTTGTGCATTAGGATTCTTTTTTCATTCATTCAGAGGCATTAAAATTTCTCCATTCATGAACATAATAGGTATGTTCGCTAATGGCTTTATTTTTATAAAATTTTGTCAAGCTTCATTGTGAATTTTCTCCAGTTTCTGTAAATGTCTGGCTGAAATATTTTATTATTTTTATTTAGTATTTTATTGCTGTGTGATTTATTTTAACTCATGAGATTACTACATTGATGAATTTTCGTAGGTTTTTCGTAGCCGTTCAATCTTCTGGTTTGTGTTTTCTGGGTCTGTGTTTTTACAATCATTTACAGAAAGGTCGTAAAAACATGACATAATACCCCAGAAAACACAATCCAGAAGATACCTACATTGATTATTTTTGTTTTCTATGGCCTTGATTTACGTTCTGGAGAGTTCATTTTTTGTTGACTTTTGATTAAAGTTATACTGCGTGGTACGTTCTTTTGTTAATTTTTAGTTCAAGTTTTAATTTAAAACATCATATTATTCATTTTAAATTTCATAAAAAAAAATCTGGAATTCTACAAATTAAACACAAAAAATAAATAATCTCTAAAGTACCTAGCTTTGTATAAAATTCATATGCATATTTGCACCAAAAAAAATTGTTCTGTTTGATTTTGTTTCATCTGAAAACAAAAAACGTGCTTTCAGTCAGTATTTAGATCGCAGTATGTACTTGTGGCATAAAACAAATTACCAGAAGACAAAAAACTAGCCAGATCGTTTAAGTTTCGGAAGTTTATTTCAAAAATATACAGCTTTGATGGTTACACCATGGTTCTGCTTCGATACAATCGGCAGGAATTGGTAATCCATGAATGAATGATGTGAAATACTGACTACAAATGATATGGAAACGTTTTTGAGAAGGCCAAAGCAATGACTGATTAAGTGCATTTATATATGTATATATGAAGGATACTCAGGATTGATATGTACATAAATGGAGACTTTTGGAAGAAACTGGCTACTAGTAATAATGGAAACTGTCCGATTATCAAAACGGTTTAAGATGAGCCATCTATTATTTTTTTTGAAAACTTTTCTTTTATCAGAGTTTCGTGGTTTCGGCCGTGGCTTCACGGGGGGTAGTCAATTTTTATTCTGAAAATCACGATTTGTAGAGCTTATCATTATCCGTCTTTCTGCATTTTAGTTTTTTCTATCTTTATTTTTAGAAAATTTATAAGGGAAAATATATTTTTTTCCAACTCTCAATGATATAAAATAGCCATCTGTTGATTTTTTTTAAACTTTACTCCTAAATAAATTTTGATTTTTCTTTTTTCAGCTGTCTTTTCTATCTTTATTTTAAAAAAAGTTATAAGTAGGTATGTTCTGACTAATCGGTGGCTATTCGCAAAGAGCGCCGACTATCCGGCTTCTTACTTTGTATGTATTTCTCAATAAAATATATATAGGTGGAATTACATTAAATAAAAACCTTACATTTACACATTTTACACCTTATACATTTTGAAATGTAAAGCAACTTTTCCTTTGGTAATCAACTAATCAGTTTCTAAATTGCTTACTTGTAAAGAAAAAATATTTGACATTTATCAAACAAAATGAGTATCTTAATTAAGGCGCCATAGTACATGATGCACGTTTTTGCTGTCTGGAGAGTCAATTTAGTGTAAAATTTTCGAATCTTGTTGCCAAAATTGCAGCTAACCATGCATTCAATCAATTTTATTATGAAAGGTCCATTTACTCTTAAAGCAATTGTTTAAAAAAAGTAAAAAAAATACTTTGTTATTATCACAAAAAAAATATAATCCCGAAGCCCTATTTAATCTTTCTAGCAATAGAGTTATCTTTGGTACACTTTTTCTCGAAATATTTCCACATAAAGACCATATTTTTTTTTAATAAATTGAATAAAAGAAGTTCAAACAGAAAGTTTGGGGGAAAATATGTAATTATTTTTGGGTAGGTTGTTAAATACAACGTTTACAAAAAGATAAAAATTCACGTTCCGTCTCCTATATTGCAGCATCCAAAAAACCATTAAAACATTGATTATTTTAATTAAATTTTACATGCGTACTAAGAAAATTTCACTGTCATTAATATAAAAATATTCAAAATTTTCTACCTCATACACAAAAATTTGAATTAATTAAATCGTATAGTCTGTTAAAAGATCATTTTTCTTTCAAATCAGTCGTTGGTTGGACACCAACTACGCCAGTCGTCAGGTTACGCTCCCGCTAGTTTATACGAATATATCTTAAAATGCTGCGTAAACTTTGCCTGAGTGTTAATAAAGGGAAGATATCCGTATAATGAATGCATTCTAGAAATCCCATATCGCGGGGACAACGGTAAATGCAGAAAATAACTTTTAAATGTATTTAAAATACTTGAATTTGAATGTCACCATTTTTATTTTTTACAACTGTCAAATTTTGTTTTTTTTTGCAGGCTGATTTCAATGTTTTTTTCCATTATTCTTATCTGTTTTCTTGAAACAATATGATATATAGACTTTGTTCTGTATATATGTTACAGTGAATCTGATTTTCTAGTGAGTCCATCATTCACTGGCATTTTAGAGAAAGTAAATTCAAGGTCATTCTTATCATATTCAAAGAGTTTTTCACCAATAGAAATGAATACAATATTTTAACTTGCACTTACTAGTGAATTTATTGGTTTCCGAACTGTCAAAAATTAAATTTGACAAGTCTGAAATCCGTTTCCGTAAAAATCTATGCTTTTAAACGAACTTTTATTTATCCAAATTGAAACAACCGGGCCTTGAATAACAATTTAATAAGTCATTGCGTGAACAAGGTTCTTACTGCATTATTAATTTCTTCTGTGCAAATCAACATTATGTAGGTAACGGATATTATTAAAATAGTCATTTTGAAGTGTTGAAAGTTTCGTCTGCACCAATTCTTCATTATATGATTTTATAACAAGATTCTAATGGCACATGGACCTTGTTTTTCAAAATTTATTTTGCGTTTTGTGTCTCATTCTACACTAGTCTAGTCCAAAGTCATCACAAAGCGACAGTATTTCTAATTTTTATCCTTTGAGCGATAGCATATTCTCTATTCTGTGGCGATAGTTCTGTTTCTCGAACTGTCACACTTCTGGACTGGTCTTTGATATTCAATGATTAGTTTAGGTAGGTAACTAAAACGTAATATATTTTTAAAATTTTAATCGCGAACACTTACGAAATTCTGATCATCTTATAATTCAAAAGACAGTCGATTAAACTCATAAAAATGATACGGTGCGAGCAAGCTTCACGTCTGTCACCGACGTCGAGCCGAGTAAGTTTGCGAACTTAAAAACCGCACACTTTATGTTGTACGTCTACCACCCGTGCTTACACGTGCGCAAACAAGAAACGCAAACGACATTAGACACATTTTTGATAAAAAGATAGAAAATTGGAAATGCGGAAGAATCTGAATGAATTCAAACGTAAATGATGACTTAGAATCTCTTTGATTTTTGTATTTTTCGCATCGAGTGTTTGTTACTTGACGCACTTTTAAAGGTTCATTTAAAATTAATAATACCGGGTGTATGTTTATTTATGTTTCTATATTTGTAAGAAATAAACTTTTTTTTTTATGTTTCTTTATGTTTCTATATTTGTAAGAAATAAACTTTTGTTGTATTGTTATAAAAAAAAACATATTTAATAAACTTAATTGACAAAATACATATTCATTAATAAAAATTTTCCCTTAACCCCCCAATATTTACATGGTGACATAACCTCGTTTTGTTCCGGCAGTCGTCAGATATCATAAAAAACCCGAGTGCGCGATCTTTCAGCCGACACCTTACTTCGCGATTCGTATTCGTTTTGCGGTGCCGCTGTCCTATTTTGATTTAGGAGTTAAAATAGGACCGCAAAATGAATAAAAATCGCCTAGTGTAGTGCCGCCTTTAAACTTTCTACGCTTTAAGAATTACGTGTACAAATTGATGGTTTCACCGATATATTGTCTATGCTTTGAGTAATGTATTTTCACGGATTATGTGTAGTGAATCTGAGAATTCGTTGATTTAGATGTTTTCACTGCCCCCACTCTGCCCGACCGGGAAAAGTACATTTTTACTAGTGAAAGTATAGTCTCACTAAAAATGCAAATTCGCTGTAACATATACACTGAATTTTTGTCCTTACTTTTACCTGCAAACAATATTTTTAATGAAATAAGATACTCCGTCTATTTCTTTACTCAACGGTAATTGTCATTTTTTCACGAAATAGTGATGTGAAATCTTTTGAATCGGCATTTTTTTGTGTTTTTATTTTAACTGAAAAATTTTCAGTAAAACGATATAATATTGTTTTGAGTTTGTTTGTTTTGAAAAAAGAAAATTAAGAGGTACACGATTTTCGTATTTGCTGTCGGGCGCAGAGTTGCCAACGTAGGCGATTTTTCGCCATTTAGCCTACTCAGAATGTGAATCGGCGACGAAAAAATCTAAAAGGCGACTGGTCGCCTACTAGGCTACTTCAGAGACAAGTTATTTAAATCAGCCGAATCGCAAATAATTGAGAAAAAAAATACAATTACCTTTGTGTAATGCTGTCATTGAAAGAATTTTAAGCGTAATGGGGACAATTAAAACAAAATTAAAGAATCGCCTACAACTACCCATGCTGATCGTTATTCTTAGAATTCGTACCCATATGAATGTAAGAGGTGTGTTGCAACAACTTTCAACCAAGCAATCACATGGTAAGTTTACACGCTGGTAGAAAAATGTACGTCTCCGGTGTTTTTAAAATGCTACCTATCTACTTACTTTACTTTCTTTTAACGAACATTACGGTTTTTTATATTAGGCTTAGGCCTATTTATCAATACATTATAAATATGTTATAAATAAATTGATAAAAATTACATTTTATTTTATTCATATTGATATTTTGGCGTTTGGGCTACTTTAGGCTACTTTATGTATAGGAAACAGCGATATTAGGCCAAGCGCTGTTGGCAACTCTGGTCGGGCGACTAAATTTAACATATAAATTTATTAAATCATTTTGCAAAACCCGATTATTAATTTATCCTCCGGCTATTAAGGAACCGTTTATATGCTCCATTTTTGTCGTCCGTCCTTATATATTTTTATTTATTGTGGTCAATTGTCGATATTTTTTATGAATCGTTTTTCCCCAGTTCATATAATCGGATCTTATGAATCCTTTTTTTTTCCTTTTATAACATCTTTATATGTTGTATTATGTTAAATACCCTGTTTTAATGAATCGTTTTATTTTCGTTTATATGTTCCGTTAATCGTTTTTTATTATACTTTTTAAATAATCGTGAGCCGTGCACTGATTGCGTGTCACACTCTAATTATATAAAGTTGTCATTCCAGCAAGTTACGGATAGACAACCAAATTATTATATTTAGATATTTGAGGTTACATTTCTGTAAGTATGAGTTTTCATTCTTTTCATAAAATTCAATAAAGTAATACACAATGATCAGTGTAGTTTTATACAACTCAATACTTTGAGCATCATTAATATATAATTTGTCTTTATTTTAGTTTTTAAATATTACTTCTACCGCATACATGCATGAATGTTTTTTATAATCGTTTATTATGATCAGTTGTTGATATTTTCTAATAATCGTTTTTCTCCAGTTTTCATAATCAGATTTTATGATTTATATCTTTTATGTTTATTAATCATAAGGTTTTACGTTTATATGTTCCGTTTTTGATTGTTATTTAAGTAACTTATGTAGAATATTAAAAATAAATTCGCTTCAATCCAAGCAAAAAAAATGTTTAATCATTTTGCACTATCACCCTTCAGAAATTTGATAAATATATAATACTTTTTATAAAGTTAATCTGTGCTATTCTGAAAATAGCAGTATTGGGATGTCAGATCTTTATCCTAATCTTGACAGGTATGTATAACAATATATTGACACTAATTTCGATGTTTTAAGTTTGGCATGTTTGAAATAATTAATGAATTCAATCAATCAGAAAGCCCTAAAACGTAAACAAATGTTAATGTATTCACAATTAAGAATAATGATCTTTCTAATTGATTGAATTCATTAATTTCAAACCTGTCAAACATAAAACGTCAAAAAAACGGCATCACAATGTAATACAATAACTGTCAAGATACAGAAATAGCAATGTTGCTTAGTTCAGAATACGGATGATTATCATTTTATTTGACTTTTATTATTGCGAATTAATTTTAGATATTCGATATAAGTTTCAATTTCAATTTCAATTTTCAATTTTCAATTTCAATTTTTATTTATTACATAATATGTACATTACAAACATTATGTTCAATGCATACATATTATTAACTTACATCTAAAAATATACATATACACATATACATAAACATATATGTATACATACATACACATATACATACATACATACACACACATATACATACATACATACACACACATATACATATTGTGTATTAAAATACTAATTTATTATTAAACAATTAAAAGTGACTGTACAATCTGGTCAAAGGTGTAGGAGAATCCTGCTTCGGAAAACCCCCTCAGACACATGGAATATATCAATATCCAAAGCGATCTTGTTCAGCATAGCTGTAGCTTTTCCAACAGGCATAACCATCGGCAGGTTGGTCCTGTATATTGGAATGTGAAACAATCTATGCTGACGATGTCTAAGGTAATTATCAGGAACATACAAACCAATGCTCTGCATAATTTCAGTATTGTCGATCATACCGCGCAACAATCGATAAAAATGTGTAATCAAATACACATTCCTTCTAGTCTCTAAACTATTGTAGCCAAGCATACCCTGGAGAAACTCGGTTGGGTAAAGCCAAGGATAATGCCCGTACTCTCTCATGTAGAGATATCTCAGAAACTTCTTTTGGACTTTCTCCACCATAAGAGAGTACTTGCTCTCATGTGGCCCCCAGATCATCGAGCCACTCTCGAGTCTACTCCGCACCAAGGAGTTGTAAAGAGTTCTCAGTACGCGGGTATTCTCGAAAACCCTGGCAGTACGCAGAACAAATCCTAACATTCTCAGAGCATTACCACTGATCGTCTCTATGTGATCGTGAAATGTCAGGCTGCTTACAAATTTAACACCTAGATCTTTAACATTCGATGTTCTTGTCAGATTTTGGTCGTTCATTTTGTAGCGAAAAAATAGAGTTTTTTGGGCCCTAGTGAAGGATGTAACCGAACACTTGGAAACATTAAACAAAAGTTTATTTCGTCTTCCCCATTCACATATATTTGATATATCTGTTTGGAGAAGATGAAAATCGTCCAAAGTTGACACCTTTAAGAAAAGCTTTAAGTCATCCGCAAATAACAGAAAGCGCGAGTTTAAAATTACATTTTTTATATTATTGATAAAAATCGAGAACAACAATGGACCCAGGTTAGATCCTTGCGGGACACCCGAGAAGGTATAGAAGCACTCTGACGCGAATAGACCGTAGGAGACGTATTGGTTCCTATTTTGGAGGTAGCTCGCCATAAATTTTAGCATACCATCCGAGAAACCAATCTCATACAACCTTTTCAATAAGACATCATGGTTGACTGTATCAAAGGCTTTGGCGAAGTCATTATATGAACAGTCTACCTGATGTCCCGCGTCCAGAGCTTCCGTGACATAATTTGTGAAAATCATCAGATTGGTCTCAACCGAGCGGCCCTTCCTGAATCCATGTTGTTCATCAATTATAAACGGCTCTACTCGGGAAGCGACGGTTTTACTTATTATAATTTCAAATACCTTAGCTGGTGCAGAGAGAACAGCTACAGGTCTATAATTTTCTACGGATAACTTAGAACCACTCTTGTGTATGGGAGTAACTTTTGACGTCTTCCATGTTTCCGGGAAGACCCCTGTATTTACAGAAAGATTAAACAAAAAACATAGCGGTTTTTTTATCAGTTCCACACAGCCTTTTAAGAAGAATGTTGGAATGAGATCTGGCCCAAGAGAATGGGTATTACTTAGATTTTTAATAGTGTCGGCCACATCCTTTTCATTGATACATTGAACATCAATAGACTGTGCACCGATCGGAGAACATGTTTTAGCAATATTAATATCGAGAAGCGGAGGTTCATTACTATAGACTGTTTTAAAATGACCTGCAAACGCCTCGGCAATATCTGCACCCCGTACCATTTATATTTCGTGGTAGGTACTCATTATTTATGTAGACAGTTAGAATAACTCCCTTTAAAATAGTGGGAATAAGAAGGAAAACTGTATTTGTACTCCCTTTCTTTTAACTCGTAGCGTCTGCTTGTCTGCCAAAAAAACATTGGATCGATTTGTAACCCTTTTCCCGTGATCCAATCGAGCTGAAACTTTGCAGGCAGACTCGTGGCGACGATAAAAATGACCTAACAAATTTTTAATTATATTACAATCTTGGATTTTACAAAATTTTAATGGTTTTTTTCAAATTGAAAACCATACGAATGAGAAAGGAGCCCGACGCTTGGAGAAGGCGTGAAACCTGTTTTAACTAGTCTGACCCAGATCAGATGGTTTCGCCGACGCCGTTCCCCCCTATACCAATTTTTACGTTTTCAATATTCTATAAGTTTTAAGGATAATAATGTACATGGAATAGATTTTCCACATGAACTGAAAGCAAGAGGAATATGTAGATAGAATATCAAATTGAAAACAATACAAATGAAAAAGATAGTAAAATAAAAACTTGATTTTTATGGGTTAGTATTTTTACCAATTATTATTCATTTTATGCGTGGACCGAGGGCACAAATAATATTTAAAACATGTCAAGTATGGGTAATATTTATAATGTCATTTTATTTATTAATGATATTTAGTGTCCACGTGTAGTCAGATACTAGTTCTGAAATATCTTGCCAGCTGTGCTTCGCTCGTAATAAGCGTGTAAGTAAAACACCACGTGCTTGTTATTCCAATGGTAAGGTTATGTGTAAGTGCATGAAATAGTCAGAGATACGTGCCTCGTTCCAGGAGACCACCGTGTTCAATTTTAATTACTAAAATAAAACGAGAAGTTGAATTATAAAAATAAAATGATCGAAATAAAAAATAAAAATAAAACGCTGAAATGCAATAACGGATTTATTTATTACTGAATAATTAATTTAACAAAGGTAGAAAGTCTCTTAACAATATTAAATGTAACGCTCATATTGCGTTATTTCGCAAATTTATCACTCGTAAATAGACACTTTATAATCGCTTGAACACTTTATTCACTATTCACTAGAACAATCCATCGAATTTCAGCACGTATTACTATTCGCTCCGGTTTATTTTGCTACGTAAAAACTTTTTACAGAATATTCGCTCAAATATCGCACACGGGTGAGAAATTCACTTAATTATCTGTCGCTTAGTTCACACGCCTGATGGTAACACTATTTTCGCTTCGTGATTCACCGCTAGAGCCGCGTCGTTGGAAACGTCAAAATAACAATGGCCGTCCGCGGCCTGGATTCGTTTATTTATACCCGATGACGTTGAATTTTAGAACCTTCGAGAATTCTCTAGTATTTACTAGACTTTTATAGTGTTTTCTCGCAGGTTCTCGTAACTTCCAGATGTTCCTGGAACTTCGAAGACGTCTCCCAAAGGGATTGGAACAATGAGAACACGCGACTTACATATTTTCTGTATTCCGTGATTTTCTGTACACTTGTGTAAAATACATTAACGAGAATCGAAGCTTAGAAAGTATTAATAACGTTATACCTTCGTTAATAAGCAGGCCCCGTACATTAATTATTTTTGTTAAATCGAGCGTGAAAAGGTGACGTCACCTGAATCGAGATTCCCTGTTTAGATATTATGTCAAATAACCTCAGCGATTCACCTCCCCCCCCGCTCCCCGCGCCGCGGCCCCTTCTCTTTCATGGAAATGCTTAATGTTCTACATAACTCCATGAAACGAGCTTCAGCCGTAATCAAAGGAGCGAACTTAATGGTCCGCAAAATTGGATTGAATTATTTATTGAATATTATTTTTTAGTCTTTTCCCGCCATCTCCGAGAATAAATTATGCATCCATTAATCCCTCGGGTATTGTAATTCCAAATTACTTTATAAATTACCGAAAGGCGTCGTTGTTAAGTATACGATTTGTATTTAAGCCAGTGGGTGACTGCACTTTACGCCGCCGAAAATGACATTTTTATTTACTTCGTAAAACATAAATTGCTGCGACTGCAAGATTTCTGACATAAAGTTGATATTAAACGTAGTCCCATACACAATAAAGATTATTTTAAATTTTCACCTTCTGATGATTGTAATTGTAATTGTCTCGTTCACAGCGCCGTAAATTTATGCACCGCGATGTTAAAAAAATACATTCGTATAATAATATAAAAAAATATATATAAAAGAATTAGAAACACAAAAAATACAGTTCCAAAATGTTAATTTCTTTAGATTAATCCGATAATTAGAAAACCCCAGTAATTCGAAATAATTTTACCCCTTTGCGCCATAAATCAATACATTTATACAAGCATACGTATATATTACAAGCCATATCCAAAAAATAAAAAATATATTTTGAATGCAGTCACCGAGGATTACTAATTTAAAATGTACTGACTTCAAAATTGTATGTATCTATCCTTCCAAAATCATGTATCCTATAAATTTATAGACTATGTTTCCTATAAAATCTCGAATTCAGTATATTATAAATTAGTAATCCTCCATAACGGCACTTAATTTTTTTTTGGATATTGCTCTTTTTGCTTTTATACCCCACATTTTAGTTCACATAATTCGTTTTTTTTTTATTTGACGAAATTGTTAAAGGTCTTTCGATATTGCGTACTTTAATAGAAAAAATGTGGCAATCGTTATTTTAGCGTAACAAGTAGATACCTATTGCGTTTTCGAAATGTTTTCTTGAAATATGTAAAAATACCTACAGACATAGACGTACTATAAATATAGACTAGTTACAAACCACAATATCTACTACACAGAATGACAACACGAATTACTGTGAACATAAACGCACATTACGGGAGTTGGTCTAGGGGTGTCCAAAATGTATAAATTTCCGCGCGATATGTATATATAGATATACATATATATATATATATATATATCTATATATATATATATAAAATATTATACAATACACAACCCTATTTATATTTGTATCTCTTTTACACGTATGCTGCGCTATAAGAAAGAAAGAGAAAAGACCATAGAATAAATACCGCAATTCTCTACTAACTTCATATATATTCGTTGTTGAGAAATATGTTTTATTGTCCTTTCTTATATGTGGTTATAAAAATAATTTCTATCTCTTTCTGACTAATATATTTAGTACGCAAAGACAGCAGAAACTAGAGGTTTCAGATTTGTTTTTTTGTTTTTTAGTAACTAGTCTATATTTATAGTACCTACGTCTATGCCTACAGACGTTATTCAAAATGGTCGCGTCATACCAAGTGAGAGCTGATGTCGATTTTAAATTGAAATATCATAGCAAAGACAGCAATGTCCAATTATGTAAATAGCGAAACCAACAATGTCCACTATTTAGTAACAAACACAGAAATATCCATAGTTAAAAGTTAAATATTTATTTATACACTTAGGTATACAAAAGAAAAACTGAGTTGTTAATATTTTTTTACAATAAGATGTAGGTTTCATTGATTTCAGAGAAATTTCCTTGAGTGACGGGTTATTTGTATCTATTTCAGAACACCGTGGGATATTGCCGCCAAATACAGACGTGTTTCACAAAGTTAAGGCTTTTGATTGAGTTTTATTATTTTTGTCGAATTACGCAATCGCATTGCGATTTTTTTTAATCCTCAAAATTTAAATTAACGGGGTTACGCATAATTCGAAATGTTTTTTGAGTACCTTGAATTTTGAATTAACTAGGATCTACTGTAGGTATCTACCATCGAAATATTTGGTTTCCACCGCGTGGATATGAACCCGAAACATTTCCTTACCGGGGCACAGCAATACCAATTTTGCCACAGTACCTCACCATTAAAGAGTACGAAAAATTTGAGATATTTATTTAGTATGTACTGTATCATACACCAATATTAAATCATTTTCAAATAGCTTACAAAATAAATAAAATAATTGATTAACTCTGGTCTTACCTAGCGTGTAATACTCAACATAATAACATACCTTCCCAAAGAAATTTAATTCCCAAGGACCTTTAATACAAAGGTCCTTAGAAATCATTGCACAAAATTTGATGATATTTTAAAATGGAATGGAAGGAATCCCTTGTTTCAGTTTATATAAAAAAAATACATCTATATAAAAAAAATACGAAACAAAGAAATCAGTTATTTTTTTCTTTGGCATGTAACTGTGAATTGAATTTCTGAAAATTAATATCAATATATATATAAAAAAAAAAATTTAAAAAAAAAAAAATATATATATATATAGATATATAGATATAGATATATAGATATAATATATATATATATAATATATAATGGTGGCCCGAGACATACACACAGGAGGAAATCATAACACCCCCGATTCCTTTGTTCTGAATGACTATATAAGCACGCGCCCGCAGAACAAACCATCTCACTCCAGCGGGGCTTCTCGGATACAGCGGAAGCCCTTGCCATCATACCTGTTTTGTAATCAAATAAATTCTGTCAAACCATCGCGACTTTTACATCATCAACCGCAGCAGAGATCTCCGACTCTACAAACGGAGTGGTGACATTTGAGTTCAACTCTATCCAAAACCGGAGGACTCGTTCACCTCCAAATATATATATATATATATATATAAATATACAAATAAAAAGAAACTCGTGTTTCCCTACCCGCCAAGTTTTCTCCACAACCACCCAATGGTGCTTATGGTGTTGGATAGCCCTTGGTGTCATATCGAAAATATGCGAGTTTGGTAGGGGTAGCTGTGCGTGGGTGGGGGTGGGTGACCTTAATGTGCTTTCTAGCACATTGTTTTGTTATGGGAAGGCCGTAAATGCTTCAGATTGTTTCAAAATAGGCGCGCCGACTGTGTCGGTGAGTCTAAAAGGTTCCGGAAAAACCTGTTCTAGAAAGTTCTGGAAGGAGAAGGTTCTAGAAATTTCCCGAAAGTTCTATAAGGTTCTAAACTGAGTGGCGGAATGTGTCGGTGTGTCTAGAAGGTTCCTGTATATTGACAAATTTCTCGAAAGTTCTGGAAGGAGATTGTTCTAGAAGGTTTCCGAAAGTTCTATGACCATCCAAACGATTACTAAAAATCTACGCGTGCGAAGCCGCGCGGGCACAGCTAGTCTTACTATAAAATATTCTATTCATATTTTACGATCACTTTATGAAGCGGCGATAAAAAAATCCCAGGCTAAGTGTCAAACTTAGACGAGTGTTGTTAAAGCTGTGTACCTACCTGTAGGCCCACCCGTATCGACTACTTAATACCTATCAACTACAAAAAATTAAAAAATCGTTGATACAATATGTATGATATCAAAATATCTTCATTTACGATTCTTCAAACGCGCGCGCATCCAATAAACTTTCAAAAATTTATTCACTTGAAATTTATGTTCCAATAAATAATGTATTGTCGACCATCTTGAATCGAGAACCAATCATTAAGACGTTCAATTCAAAAACTGACGGTTAGTGAATTGAAAATTAGAACTGTTTATTGGATAACGATTTTAGGTGTATATATATAAATCTCGATGTTTTTGCAAAAATGACTTTATTGTCAGATATTCGTTTTAAAACAAAGGACACACTCATTCATTCTACATTCCATGCGGCTGTCAAAGTTGTATGTTTTTGAAACTTTTAAATATGGAACATGAAAGTGGGTTGGCACTTGGACTTATTTTGAGAATGCGCATTTTTTTCATATTCATCGCATCATATGTCTTTGAATCGTCGATTATTCGAAGACGTTTATCACTTATTTTAGCTATAACAAACCAATAGTTACATTTGCACCTACCACTTCAAAAACAAGTATTAATAATCTAACTACACTAAAGTGTTATCAATTATATTTATCATCTCCCTGGACATAGTATTATTATATTAACATTTTTAACCAATATCTACGTAAATATCAATTAACACAATCACGCCAAAGAAGTATAACTTCTACCGCGCGTATACGAGCAGGTAAACGCTCCTCCATTTTTTTTGTATTTATTTGTTCAAGGTTTCTATGCTAGGTATGTTAATATAGACTAATGGGTCTTTGTTGTTGAGACCCTTCTTCTACATAAAGAACGATCTCAATTGAAGTGGCAGGGACACGTTTTGGAAATGCCAGAGGAACGATGAAATGAAATATCTTCTTGGCAACTCCGGAGAGAAGGTAGCTTGAGAATAAATCCAGACTAACCAAAACTTTATGAAGACAGATTAGATACTGATTGGTTATCAGATACTAAAATAGTGAGAAGATGGAGGCGCCTTGTTGAACTTTTAGGCCCCAACCCTCAAGTTAAAGCGGTAAAAATGATGTCACAATGATTCTACCTACTCTTAAATCATTCATTCAACTTATCAACTTATCCCAATTTGCCTCGTACGTACAGCTTGCACATACTAATTCGATTATCTTTGTTAAATGAAAAGATGTTTAACTTATCTACGTTGCAAATTGAATTCACTTGATTTGTTTTTAATTTTATAGTGTGCCGCCTCTGGCGAATAGATTGCGTCGATGATGTTACGTACACGAGTAGGTATACACAGTTAACCTTAATATGATTTTCCGTTACGCGCATCCTACACGCGGGAAAGTCAACAGGGACGCCTCGTACATCTAATCCTCCTCAACGAGATAAACGCAACAAAATAAATAAAAGTTCACGGAGAACGGGGGCTGCCGGGCCCAAAAGTGCCGAACCGTGTTCACGACGGCGTGTAATTGGCTACAATACTTTACCTGAGCATTTTAATTAATCTCAAAACAACCAGCCGTTGAGTAGGTACTGAGGGGGTAGGTAGGTACTAGGCAAGCACCTTCCGTCGCATTCCGCAGCCGGCGGGTCGCGTGAATTATGGTGGCAATTACTGATGATAGCGGCTGGCGACATCTAGCGATATTAAAATGCGCAATTAATATGTGCATTAATTTGGCAGGTTAAATACACAGGTCATAAAAGGTTGGGTTGGATTCGCATACGAACGCGGCGGTAATTTATATCTTTAAATAAAAATTAAATATTTTGGACAATGCTCACACGGACAAATTATTGCAAGGTACCTAATTGGGGATAAGTGCACAATGTCGCGTTGGGAGCTGTGTGAAATATTAACACATTTTCCGGTATAATAATTGGGTGTCCTGATTCCAAAAATGTCGTAAAATAACCCGGCACGCAAATATTCAACGAGTAATTCCAATTTAAAAATAGATGATTTTTTTTTTTAAATTTCCTTAGAAGTTTGACAGATCAACCATTTCATCTGTACGATACCCGAACTATAGAAAATTATTCAACGATTTAAATACTTATCCGTAGATACGTGTAAAAATTCAAAGGAAAAAGCTTATTTGTCTAACTTACTAAGAAAATAATTGCGATTTTTATATTTGATTTAGGGGAGAGGAAGGTATTCCCGTACACCTAAATTTAGGTTGAAATTATGTGATAACTGTAAAGCATTAAACGTTCAATGAGGTACAGTTCTACAACCATTTCAATTGGTTTTACAATGGTGTCTTTAAAAAAAAATTAAGAAATAGGTACCTTTTATTAAAAAAAAATTAAAAAGTGGAATGTACGGTATTACCCGAATACCAACCGTGAAAGGTCTGCACAAGGCAGATGCGATGACTTTTGAGACTTGGATCAATAGTCTTGTAGATTTTGATCAATTTAAAAAAAATGTTTTTTAAATCTTCGCCTCAACATATTTTTTCAAGCATGAACCATATTAAGAGACTATGAGTCAAGGCAATGAAAATTTAGAGTCCTGTCTAAAATTATAATAGCCAGCTACAGGCATATTCACACAGGAGCTTTTCTGAGGACTGTAAGTCCATTCTTCAGATAACTTTCATTTTAATAGAATTTTTCTGGTTTTTTTGCATGCTGATATTTGTACACTTTTTACTAAATAAAAAATATTAAAACCCCTTCTTTATCTAAGATACAATTCACGGTAAAGTAGGTATACCTACTAGCACCTATTGAAAAACTAGTAGATTTTTGTATTTTAGATATTTGGATCTGTCTCAATATTTTTTCCACCCCTAGGTACCAGGTATTTACTTGTAAAACCTTTTTTACCACGCTTATATTAGCTTCACCTGTCTATCTGTTTGTCTAGACGGAATCTTTTAATCGATATTTCACTCGCTTCCCAATGTTCAATCAAGCTGAAATTTTGCACACATGACAATAAACGATGAAAATATTTGGCTCTGTCTCAATATTTTGCCACCCCTAGGTACCAGGTATTTACTTGTAAAACCTTTTTTACCACGCTTATCTGTTTGTCCAGACGGAATCTTTTAATAGATATTTCACCCACTTCCCAATGTTCAATCAAGCTGAAATTTTGCACACATGACAATAAACGATAAAAATATATTAATCAGTTCAAAAATGCGTCAATTTATTCATCATAATTGATTACTCAAAGTTTGATATGGGAAATTCGTTAATGAGGTCACAAAAAGAAGGCGATAGTTTCCTACCGGAGTGATTTTGTATGAAATTATATATTCCACAAGCGAACTTCACTTCGTAAATTAATAGTATAATAACTGATAGACCATTGGGTCTATCCTTATTGCCACTCCCACAAATTAAACTTTACCAGTGTATATTACTTCATGTGCGAAAGGCAGTTAGTACAAAATCGATTAAAAGTTTTGTTAAGGCAATCGTCCGGCACAGTGAGCCAATTTCACATTTTTTCTCATGTCTTCTCTTGCGTTTTTAATCACATTTTCGTATGGAAATATTTCATTATAAAATTTATTTATCACCTAACATATATGTTACCGTATATTTTAAATACGGTATCTTGTTAAAATGGCACTTAATTATACATATAATTAAATAACAAATTACCAAACATACTATGTTTTAAAAATGAATAAAATTTCTCCACCTTGTGATCTTTTATAACTGAATGGAACTTGTGAGATGTCTTTTTTTTGCAATAACATTAAAAAGTAAACGATTATCGTAAACTTATTATAATTATAGCGATGTGATTAAAAAATTATTAAAGAATGTGATAAAAAACGCAAGAGAACATATGAGCAAAAATTGTGAACTTTGCTCACTGTGCCGAACAATCGCCTTAAAACTAAAAAGTAGAAAAGTACATTACATGAAAAAAAAAATTTAATACCCTTATTCTAGAAGCCCGCCTTATTCCAGCATCCATGCATATTGGAGAAAGATACTGACCCATCATAATCGACATACCACATGCGATATCGCTACAGGCGTTATTCTGGTACATTTTAAGTTAATAATTACTTTTTTGCTTCGTACCTTATCTTTCTTTTTTTATAAATCCTATGTACTTTAATAATGTTTGTGTATCATATCCTTTAATATTTTATGTATCGCTTGTATAATTCAATACTTATATGAGACTGCACTAACTTCCCCACATATCGGAATAAAGACATATATAAATACCTGAATAAATTAAAAATCACGCGTACTAAAAAGCAAAAAAATAAATTTTCGGCCAAATTTTTTTTAGAGTGAGTCAGAAATTTTTTGTCCGATTTTTTTATTTACTTTTTAGTAGGTACATTTCAAATGTAAGCGTGTTTTCACAACTGTTCGCAACTGTCAAATATTATGGAAGGGAGCCTTACTAAATTGCGCTAAGCTTTCAAAGCAATACGAACTCATTATTAATATTATTTGCCGAGTTTCATCCACTCCGTATGGAGAGCAATCTTGAAAATGTGACGTTAATATTTAAAAAGTTTTTACGGTCGGTGGGAAAGGTTCTTTGATGGGTGGAGTGAGAATCGCAGGAAATTTCCTAGAGCCGGTATCCATCGGGAAGACCCTGGATGTTGAAGCGTTTAGGGCTTCCCCTAGCCCCCAGAGAGGCGCCTCGGATCAGTCCTGCGGGCCCCCCTGGAGCCACCGTGAACTATGGGGGTAGTCCCTTCCCGCAGCGGGATATAAAATTTATAACGGTAAATTTCTTTGGCAAAACTCATTCCGCAAGTTACAAGTTTTTATAAGGGACGAAACTTTTGTATCATTCTGTCTCGCTCTCGAGTGCGGTATTGTAGCCGAGAGTTAATTTTTTGTTGAATCGTTGCGGTGCGTGTACATAATGTACACAGTATTTTCGGTCTTCATAGAGAAATGACTTTTCAAAATCTCCTCTCGCTCTAGAAATCAGAATTAATCCATGCAATGCTACGCCACACCGGCAATCTTTTAGCAAAACTCCTAATATACAGGTTTATTTGGAAAACATTAATAAACTTGCAGGACTATATTTCCGCCTCAATTAAGAGTCGAAAATGTTCAAGCAACCATGACCTACTATGGAGATATGCGACATCAAAGTTTTCACTTCTTTTTTCAATATTTTAGGTTTATGTTTGTTAAACCTAAACCTGGGCTACGAGGGCCGCCTATGATCTCACATTAAGGCTTTCAAAACAATCATATACACTTATCAATATATTTATTTCTTAGAAATCACTTTATTGTTTTACTATCACCTTTGGCTTTTGTTACGGACTGACTTGTTTTCATATCGACATTGTTTTCATATAAAATTGTTTTCATTTTCATTTTCACAACGAAACAATGCGTGTATTACGCACTGTACCCACACTAACTCAATTGCAAGCTTATATGAAAAGACCTATACTAGCCGCGGTTGCATACAAATTATGGAAAATTTCAATTAAAGGGATATTTTGATTAAAACGAAAATTATAACATAATCGCAAGAAAAATTTTCAAATCGAGAAATTTCTTGTAGAGAGGGTTATATGATTGTATTGTAAGGAAGTTACCCAAAAAAATTCGTGAAACTGGCTCTCTGGAGTGGAAAAGAGAAAGCGGTCGGAGGCATATGACAACTGTCAGAAAAGTTAGATTGGTTACGAAGTTGGTTACGCAGAATCATTTTTTGACCGCTCCCAAATTACAAGGTTGTAGATTACCTATACAACGAGGTAGATATAGGTAATATACAACGCAAATAAAAAATTTCAATATAAGTTATGTCCAGGAGACCATTGGAACAGGATTTACAAATGGAATGTGCAAAACACATAAAAATTGGACTTTGGAAGATTAAGGACGAATAATATTCTTCGACGAAATACGATTCAATTTATTTGGTCCAGATTGGAAGAGGCTAGTTCGCCGCAAAATTGGTGAAAAATATTAACCTAATTACTTACCCGAACTGTAAGGCCTTCACCATATGGGGGTGATATGGGGGTGTATGAAGCCTATGGTTTGGGTCCGCTTGGAATGGTATTGGAACTTTTTTATGTCCGAGTGTGTATATAAACAGCCACTTTTGTTTGATTTATTATTATAACTCTTAAACCTCCACCGACAAGATATAATTCCTTTAATACGCATGAAGGTCGTCCTCTTCATTTTCCATAACAGACAATATATTTGTACAATTCATTTCTAAGCGCAAATTCTCAAAACTAAAAATACATACATTGTTAAAGCAATGCGTTTCAAAGATCAAATAATCTTTATTTTTTATTTGGTGTACCAATTGTGTATTTTCAATTTCCTTGTGAAATAAAAATAATAAAATAAATCTTCCTTCAATTGCGGCACCAATGTGATTGGCGCTGCAATTAAAGGTACGTCCACAGCCGGAAAATACAACCGGCAATTGTAACAGAACAATACAGGTTTTCTATTTATTAAGTTACAAGACGAACTCGGACTACAACGCGTAGACCTCTCTTCGGTTGAGAAAATCTGGTAAACCCTGAACTTAACGAAATAAATCAAAAGGGATATATTTTTTACTGTTGCCGAGCTTACGTGCGAAATGGAATACCCACTTACATTAAAATTTTCAAGTATTTTACATTTTCTTGTCAATTTTTCTATGAAATATATTAGCTAAACACTATCAGCCAAAACTGCGCCATGCAGCCGATCACCATAGCGTCGTACTGGGCCTGAACGAAGAAGACAAAAAGGATTTTCGTAGGAAATAATAAAATAGATTTTTACTCCCAAATTTGTAACAAATGCTTTCATTTCATAAAAGAATAATCCTTGAATTGAGTTAGCAATATCACACACTGTTCTAAAATACAAGATAATTACAAAAAGAACAGCCAAAAATCAATTACTATTAGAAAATTGACACTCGTTGAAACTATTGACAAAATTGACACTAATTATAGTACAAATTGATGCTATTAGTTTAAGTTTAGGAGATTATTTCATCAGAAGAATTTATTAGACAAATTATCAGGCGCTTCATTGACCATACAAAGATCGGGGGTAACCTGGTTCTCCTTTTTTACTCCCTTTATATTATCCCGTGGCGTCTGCTTGCTTGCTTGCCTGCTTGCTGTCGAAAAAACTTTGGATCGATTTTTGACCCCTTTTCCGTAATCCAATCGAGCTGAAACTTTGCAAGCAGACTCGTGGCGACGATCGAGAAGATCAATTAAATTTTCGTTAAAATATAATAATAATTATAGTATAATTTTAGATTTTTAGAAATATTAATGGTTTTTTCAAATTGGAATCATTACAAAAGTTTGATTACTACCAACGGCGCCGGCGGCCCGATAACGTCACGGAATATTTAAAATTTTAATTACTCCGTCGGTAGGTATAATAGGTACTTCACTACGAATTTCGAAAATTTATGACAATTGGTTCACAGATGACAGCACGCTTCAGTTTTTTGTGAAGAAATCAAATAATAAAGAGATATTTTTAGAGATTTTTGACATAGATATTTGTCTAGACATGTTTCATTTTCAGTCAATCAATTATTACATGATGGTAAACTTAATTTACAAAGGAAGGGAGTAAAATAAAAACTTGGTTTTTATGGGTTATTTTTACTACTTGCTTGCCTGACGAAAAAACTTTGGATCGATTTTTAACCCTTTTCCCGTGATCCAATCGAGCTGAAACTTTGCAAGCGACGATCGAGAAGATCCCTCAAATTATCGTTAAAAAATAATAATTGTAGTATAATTTTGGATTTTTCAAATTTTTAATGGTTTTTCATACAAGTTTTATGGAGATTCTGATGCATATGGTAGACACGAAACCCGAAAATGAGAAAGGGAGTATTGTAAAAACTTGGTTTTTATGGGTTATTTTTTTCTAATTTGTAATTTATTGAATTCATTAATTTCAAACCTGTCAAACATAAATCGTCAAAACTAGCGGCATCAAAATAGTATAGAATATCTATCAAGATACTAAGAAATAAGATAAATACTAATAAACAAGACAATAAGAAATAGCAATATTGCTTAGTTCAGAATACGGCCAAATATCTTTATATGCAGAAATTGAAAATATGTATATTTTTTGGAAGGTTTTAGTCATTTTATTAGACTTATATTGAAACGAGCTAATTTTTCAAAATCGATATAAGTTACTGTAATTATAGTTCAACTATTGGCAAAAAATAATCTTATAAAAATAATAAATCTTTTCAGTAGTGCTTATGTTCATCGGTTAAACGTTAAGTTCATAGATTTAAGTTTTAGTCATACTACCATTCTCTGGCTAATCTAACCTAAGAATTAAAATCTTAACGTGTACCTACTGAGATACGTGGTACTGAGATTTACCTCATCTTGTCCCATTCGGTGCACACGGGTAATTTTATATTTAAATCGTTCCTTTTTACCGATCTCTAATCGATCATTATAAATATTGCCATGGAAACTTCTTTACTTATCTTAAAAATCAGTATTTTTTTGGTGCACTGAAAAACCTCACGTTGTGCATTTAGCAGTAGGTACCTATGATATCCCCACCAATATACACAATAACCAAACTTCCAGAAAGAAGCAGTCATAAAATTCGCGGTCGCACTACCGCCAGTCATCCGAGCGTGCAATTACTAAACTTGGGAGACAATTTAACTGGTCCCCGGGGAGGGGGGCGCAGCGGAGACCGGAGACATATCGGGCTAAGCAAGGATTGCTGGAACAACTACCTAATAGGAATTTACTAATCTGGAATACACGCACTTAACTCTTAAAAGACTGCTAAAAAAATACCTTCGGGAACGGTGGTGTAACACAGCGTTACCTTATTATAAATCGTCATAGTTTTTAAAATGTGATAAAATATACATATATACGATACAGATAAGACATTTAAAAGGTCCATTTATATAATTATGTACGGTGAACATACATATTTGCATTATTTTAGTAAATTATTATAAAATCATGGCATATCGAATTTGCGTGCGCTGAATTCAACGACGCGGTTGCTAGGTCGCCTGCACTCCGTCTTTGTCTAACACGTGTTACATGAATCTACCGTTCTTTTTCGATATTGTTTTCGCTTTCACCGAAACCCAAGCAACTGCCATCTCTGTCCTACATGAAATATGCGGTATTGTCGTGCTCTTTCTTGCTCGATTTAACTGCGATGTGCAATATTCTGCTCTCTTTTACACACTGACCGAAAATACGAGAGTAATTAATAAATATTTTTTAATTAAAAAATCCGTACATTCCTAACAGTTTAATTTCGTTATTTTGGTGTGAAAATGTCTAGTCGATGATTAAAAAATGTGACGTTGTAGTTTTCGTAAATAAGGTAGATATTTCATATTTTTATGACATGGAGACCTACGTTACGAGTACAACACCGACACACAGGAGTTAAGAAAATGATTTCACTTATTAAATTATGCTATATAATTTAAAAATCTGTACAAAATATTTATAATATTATCCTCGGCACTGCTATCGGCCTTCGTTGCTGGCGGAACGACACATTACGTATTTATAATATTCTTTAATATTTTCACATATCTTTCTCCAAGTAAATATATTTATTTGCGGTATCCGATGTCTGCAATGCCTTTACAAAAGGGATTGATTTCTCCGGTATCTTCTTATCCAGGTGGTCCAGTCTGACAGCTTCAAACGGATTACCGAAGTACCTATCTATCGCAAACGTAATCTCGCAATTCTCATGTTTCGACCAAAATTACATAAAATCAAACATAATAATTTCGTTGTCTGTCAATCCGTCCGTCTGTGTGTCCTCGTAACTTAGTGTAACATCCGTAATTTCGTTCGAATTCACTAAAAAAACGAAATTACGTGGCCGGAGATAGGGCTTGAACCCCGGGCCACCAAACCCGAACCAGCAGTTCAACGCATGTTGCTACTAATTCTGTATTTACATAAATCTTATAGAAAAAAAGATTATTTCATACGCATTTATTAATTTCTTCTCCAACAGCGTTCTGATTTAAAATTATGGCAAAATTGTCATTGTCGCGTTGGACTCGTATTTATATTTTGACGGATAACCGTCATGTATTTCTTTCTTTCTCTCTCTCTCTCAAGTAGAAACTGAAAGAAACAAAC
This sequence comes from Agrypnia vestita, assembly GCA_016648135.1. Classification (NCBI taxonomy): domain Eukaryota; kingdom Metazoa; phylum Arthropoda; class Insecta; order Trichoptera; family Phryganeidae; genus Agrypnia; species Agrypnia vestita. The sequence continues at coordinate 121,543 of JADDOH010001128.1, forward strand.
ACCGACGTAGGCCTACGTCTCGTTTATTTTTTACTTTTACTCTCGTCTATTAAGTATTGGGGTAACAATTAGAACCTCCAATCCGAATATTTGAATCTCGAATATATTCGCCTGTTTTTAAGTATTCGTTATTCGAATACTTTAAAAAGTATTCGTTAAGTGTTCACTCATACTCTCCGGACCTTGCCCCAACAGATTACCATTTTTTTCGAAATTTGAATAACTTCTTGCAAAGGAAAAAATTGAACTCCGATGGGGCAGTCCAAACCGCCTTTCAAGATTTTATTGATTCCCGTCCGAATGGTTTTTTTAGCAAAGGGATCGATGAACTACCTATGAGATGGCAAAAGTGCATAGATAGCAATGGTACATACTTTGATTAAATAAATATATTATAATAAAAAAAATCGGCTTTATGTTCCTCCCATACTAAACGCCAATTTCATATGTAAGGGCCTAATATTTATTTTATAAGATTTTAATATTTTTCCAAACGAAACAAAGGTTTACGAACCCTGAAAATCATTTGCAAGGGTTTTCAAGTATACCGCTGTGGGCTATATAATGAAGTCAGACATCAAAGAATGTAAACGCCGTAAATTGTCGGACGTCTTTTGCATTTGCCTTTTTTTTAAAGTCATGATTATCTTTATAGTTTTATTATAATAAGCACTTACGGTTAACAAACTTTGTTTTGTCAACGACGGAGTCGGCTTTTTCATAAATACTTGAGCCGACAAACAAGAAGTTATATACAAAATAACTTTTTTTTAAACTCGCACGTGGGGTGTGAGATATGAAGTAATATAAACATATCTAAAATTTTGTCAGTTATCGCGAGAATTCTGACTCATCTGTATCTAATTTTTTATTGTTTTTATATACGTATATTTACAAAATTGAAATGTATTTTTTGTGTTTTTTTTTTAATTTGTATTTCTTAATTCAATATTATTTTTCAATATATTTTTTGTTGTTTTTTTATAAAAAATATTTTTAAAAATTAAAATAAATAAATTCCCTACAATTATTATGTTTTTTTTAAATATATAGAATGTATTTATCTGTATTTATCATCCGAAGTAAATTATTCCTTTCTTAAAAATTTTACGAATATATTAATATTCGAATATATTATCATTAACTATTCGATATTCGAATAGTTGGAATCACGAATATTTGGAGGCTCTGTAACAATCTTAAGATCCCAATATTGCTATTTTCAGTATACGGCCGAATATGTCATGTTGGCTATTTGTTTGCCTTAGTTAGGTTTACTGTGGAAGACCACTTCCCTTTTCTTATATCTTCAAAATGAATTTTGTGCAATCCATTGCCAATGTTTTCCCAAAACCAAGCAAACGGCGATACCTAATTGCTTTCTGCTAGTTAATATTAAAGCTTCTTTTGGGATGTTCCTAAAATAATGTTAGATTTTAATATTACTTATATTAGCTGTAGCCCGTCAGAAATGGCGGTATTTTTACATGCCGGTTCCTAAAGAATAAGTATTCACTAATCTATAACCAACACCCATGAAATAGTAGGTAATAACGACTTTTATCATAATATTTTAACACCTTTTTTTTATATTTCCCCGGCAGTTAAGGGAACCTACTATTTTAAACCCAGGTGATTGTGCACGCGTAAAGCTAACGCGACAGCACATCAAAATAAAATCAAAAATAAAATTAGAAAAAAAAATCCTGTACCGGGAATCGAACCCGAGTCTCTTGGGGCCGGATATCCTACCACACATATACCTACACTACGCAGGATATGCCATCGACTGTGGAGAAAATATTTATAAGCACTTAGGGCCGGTTGTTTCAAGTTGTATTAAAGTAAGCGTTCTTTTAAAGCATAGATTTTTACGTTCTCCACCAATCAGACGATCCGTTTTCGTAAAATATCTATGCTTTAATCGACCGCTTACTTTGATCGAACTTGAAACAACCGGGCCTTAGGGTACCAAAAAAATATATATTTTATAAAATATATTGTGCGCTGTATATATTTTTTTTGTTTGGTTACAAATGGTTCGCGTCTTTGTTAAATTTTATATTTAGTCTATTTTGGAAGGGTTCCGCACATACAATGATGGCAACTTGCGTAGGTCTCCGCGTTCGAGTTTGCTCGCCCGGGGTTTAAGCCCTATCTCCGGCCGTTTAATTTCGTTTTTTAACCGTGAATTCGAACGATATTACGGACGTTACAGGAGGTTACGGGAACAGGCAGACGGAGGGACGGACGGACGGACAGATGGAGGGACGGACGGACAGACGGACGGATGGACGTATGGACAGACGGACAGACAACGAAATTATTATAGTTGGGATCATCTTGAACTTTGTTTTTCAGGAAATATTTGTTCGTTTGTTTTTGTTTAACAATTAGGAATCTGTTATATTTATTTTTCGAGTCAGTCAATAAGCTTATGTCCTTAAAAAATAAGATTAAAGAATGAAAAAACGAGCAAGCCTTACAGTAATCACATATGATGTGTAACATTTGACATCTCACAATTAAAAATATCAATGTAGCAGCATCCTCAAAATTAAAAAAAAACTATTTTTTTAAATCAAAATTAAAAATATCAATTGAGCAGCGACAGAAATTAACCTCAAAATTTAAAAAAGCTTAATAAGGAAATATTTATTCGAATAATTATTCATTATTACTCACTTGCCTTTTTTATCAACGATCTGCATTTTTCAGACACTCATTAACAAAAACTCATTTATAAATACATATATTAATATACATACTAGATTGCATGCCCATGTGTGTGGTGTGTATTCAAAAAAAGAAGAAGAGAGCTATCTGTGATATTTTTGGAAATTCAAATCGGATGATAAACGCTCAAGTAACATCGAAATTTGGTTTAAGAAAACGAACGTTTGCCAGTAGACGCTGCGTGCCGAGCTCCCTTTTACGGGGACACTTGTTTCGCGCTGATCGGACAGCGCGTTCGAGAGCTACAGCCGGAATCGGAAGCACAGACAGACGGCGACCGCTGCGCGGCCGAAGCGCTCACTGCACGGTCGAAATATCCGCTGCGCGGTCGAAGCGCCCGCTGCTCAGCCGAAGCGGCCACTGCGCGATCGAAGTGCCATTTACCATGCCCATGTGGTGTGTATTCTATAGTAGACAAAGAGAGCAATCTGTGGTATTTTTCAAAATTCAAATCGGATCATAAACGCTCCAGTTACGACGAAGATAATAAATATAAAAACATCAATATATAAATAAATAATTATTTCACATAAAGTGCATAGAACCTTTCGAAGAAGAAGAAGAATTAATTGAAAATAGAAAATATGCACGCTGAAATTTCGTATTCGTTATTAAAAAAAAAATTTGATGCGAAAAACACGAGAAAACACCCATTAATGTATTTAATACGAATCTGGGTAGGTACCTTGACATGCACATGAATATATTACATCGCCTCAAAAATTGCAAAATATTTTATTCACTTCGGCGGATTTGAATCAACATTTTTCGTCAACAGATGTTTTTAAATGGTTTCCTTTACGATTAAAATCCATTACGGCCATTATCGTTTAATGATATATCGAACTTAATTTTTGTCGAACAGATTTTTCATAAGTCAAATACATCTCGAGATATTACATATTGATTATCAACAACACGCAACATGTTTGTGAAACTGACATTTCTGAAGCCAGTCTGTCAATGTCCAAACGTGATATTTTTTAGGTGATAAAAGGTTTTTGATTTGATCTGCGTCGAAAAGAAAAGAATTCTCTGTCATAATCACTAATATATCAACTTTACATTCTATCAAAAAAAATTAGCGCTTGAACGTCGTAATTCTCTGGATTTGTTTTAAAGAAACATTAATATAATTTAACATACGGCTGTCAGATTTCATTGTTTATAAACGATGATTTTTCCATCGCGCGCACTCATTGGTCCAATGAAATTGCGCGCGCTTCCCCGGCGTCTTATTTCCTGTTACGCATTTCCGTCCATTTTCAAGAAATCACTGCCACAGATTGCAGGAAAGCGAGAAGAAAGATGTTACACATCAAAAATTACATGCGATTTTGTGCACGACATTAAACTTAGGTATGGTAGGAATACCTATACCTATAGAAACCATTCTGGTTTCATAATAGAACAAAAAACTTCGATATCTCGGACACTCAATAAACCATCCAGAGAGGTATAAGGTTTTGCTGTCATATTACAGGGAAAGATTGCCGGAAGAAGTCGGAGCCCTGGAAGATGGAGAACATCAAACTAGCTGAAAAACTTGAGACGGTGATTTGGCCAGTTTACCAGAATATCTGGATCTAACATTATATATGTTGAAACAATAATCTTTTATGTAGACAAAAAGGGTTTTCAAAATAAAACAAAATTAAATGTTTTGTCCCATTTATTAAATTTGAAAATGAATAACTAATAACTAAATATTCATTAAAATACTAGTGCTAATAATTAAAAAAACCAATATGGTTTCATTCTCCAAATATGTAATACATTTCATTAAATTTTAAATTTCTTTAGTCTTACATTACTACAATAAAATTTATAGTGAGCGCTAGTTGTGCAATAAATTATATCTAACATTTAATGACATATTTAACTGTAACTGGTTGCGGATATTTTATACGAACCGTATGGTTTTACGAGAAACGATTCTCAACGTTTCGTTGGATTCTTATTCAATGTCATCAGGAGGACGACCTTAACCCGCGGAGGTAGAGGGCCAAGGGCGTAAATTATATGCACTTTGTTGTGGAGTGTTCACTTCTAGTACGATAGAGGTTGCCAGTGTGCAATATGTACTAGTTACGTCGGCGGACTTTACTGCGACGTCTCTCAAGGGTTGAATCAATGTTGTTATAGTTTGTAACTGTCATCTCTATTGAAATTGGGATGTTTGTATATTTCAATGGACTCCCTCACTAATCTTGGTATAAGGTGCAGTTCTGTTGATAAGATTTTAATCTTGTCAAATCTGATGAAGTGACAGAGATTCCCTTTGGATGCATGTTCGCAGATAGACGATATATTGGAGTTATTGTTTTTAATTGCTCCAAAATGTTCCTTCAATCGTGTAGCGATATTGCGTTTGGTTTGTCCTAGGTAGAACGCTCTACAATCGCATTGCACTCCGTGTACACCTGGAGACTCAAATGGTGTGTTATCTTTCACTTATATCACAATCTAACATACGTGAGATTGAACTATGGGGGCTGAAAACCGTTTTTATACTTAATTTCAACAATGCCCGGCTGGTTTTGTCAGTAAGTGTACACTCCACAGCAAAGTGCATATAATTTACGCCCTCGGAAGCAGTAATCAGTCCGCCCTCTACCTCCGCGGCTAAAGGTCGTCCTCCTGATGACGTTGAATAAGAATTCAACGAAACGTCGAGAATCTTTCTTGTAAAAACATACGGTTTTTATAAAATATTCGCAACCAGTTACAGTTAAATGTGTCTAATGACCGTAATAACAGCCTTAACTCTTTAATTTAATGACATGACTGAAAATTTGTACTTTACTTCACCTTTTTTGTGCGCATTTCAGAGTCGTGAACATTCATGGACAGAAAGTTTCCATATAACCTGATCCAACAGTACAACACGCCGACTGCGCAATACACAGACGTCAACATTAATGGTAAAAACTGATATGTCTTATGAAGTTTGAAGAGGTAGTGGAACAGGTTGTCATAAAGGCATAACGGTATCAGAGTGAGGAGATAGAAGGATTCCAAGACATTCAGCATTGGCAGTCTTTTTAGTCCACCGGGTGCTGGTTTCTTGCAAGCGTAGAGACTGGGCAGTTGGCAAAATGATATCCCAGAGTGAATTAGCAGCAGACAAATTTTTATCGGTAGAAGATTGCTTTCATACAGTAATGGGAATAGCGAGTAGTGACCCAATGTGGAGAGAATCAGGAAAACTCTGCAATCATAAGGATCTAGTGCGGCCAGAATGCTGGAAAACAAAAAGAATATTTATAACTAAGAACTGTTAGAAAATTTATTAGTAATTTAATAACATACTTTTTATCAGACGTCTACATCCTCTATCCACCCTCGTATTTAAACGCAAATTTGGAGACAACCTCAAAAACTTTTTGCACTAGCATCATATAAATAATAATAGCTGGCCGGATACAAAAAATTCCCAAGTCCATATATCTACAACAGAGATAATCTCCGGCATTGTTTCCTCCTCCTAGCGCCAGCGTGGCGACTGCGTGGCAGGTGGCTAGCCTTGTTTTAATGGTCCTGTTAAAAGCTCCAACAACCGAAGTGCGTCCATGAGAAAATGTATGAATGTGGTCGAAGAAAAACTGGTATCCCAGGATAGAAGAGTGTGCTGTTCAATCATCTCGGTCTACCCTTGCGGGGAAACTGTGTGACATTTAGTTAGTTGGTTACAGATATTCTCATTTTATTATTTCAGTTTGTTCCTGTAATGAATGGTGAAATTTTTATTTCTCGTCATTATAATAAAAAAAGTTAAGTGTAAAATTTTATTTTTCTCGGTACTATAAAAAAATATATTTAAATCAAGGTACATTATAGACGTACCACTATAACTAGGCGTGCGAGGGAGGGCGTTCCTATCACGTAACAGAAGTTGTCAGGGTGTAAATTTATTACACAATACATAATGTACAGAATGTCCGGTGACCGGTGTCGTATCAAATACAGAAATTTGGTCAGGCAGCACTAAAGAAACCATGCATTAATGGCGGCAGTTCTATCTGTCAGACGGTAATACATATTGGTCCATTATTCGCTTTTTCAGCTTCGCAAAACTTTAATACTTCATTGGCAATTGTTCTTGCACCATCCCGGACTGTTTAGGATGTTTTGGACATAATAATTCAGTGTATATTGGTAATCAAGATGTCACAGCTCGCGCTCAAAGACGAGAATGAACTGAATGACAGGGCGAGAGGTTACCGCCAGGTGCGGGCAGGGCGGATTTTAGTTCAAAATTCGCTGCACGCCAAGTTACGTTGGGCAAGCAATAATATCATTAAAAAGAAAGTTGACTTTACATTTCAAGGATTTTTGTATTACTTATTGGACCACCCATTCCCATTCCCAGTAATATGGTATATGTATTGTACTAAATATGGTGTATTGTATTAATTTTGTATGCGGAAACCTATTCCAACTGTTCCACTAAATTGTCTGGTTGGTTGGAAGAAATTGCCAACTGGCAATAAACGCGCCATTGTAATGCAAAAAGTTAATAAATAAATAAAAAGTTTATTTCTTGTTTTTAGGGATATCTTTTATAGTATCAATAATTGAAAAAAAATAATATTAATAATTTTAAAAAAGAAATTAATTATATAATAATTAACGTGAGCACACTCAACTAAGCATATATTTATCATAATTTAAAATGGCTTGTAGTAATTTTTTGAGGTAAAATGATGCAATCGCCTTCGTAGAGCAGAAAATTATCAATTCAGCGGTGTTGCTAACTCAAAAATTAATTAAAGTGGGCTTAGGGAATTTTTAAATTGGCCAGCAGGAAGTGAAAAAGTGGGATGTCATAATTTACCAGCGTCAAAGAGTTTTCTAGAGATATTTCTTGAAAATCAGACAAAACTTAACATTTCATACTTTGAATTCTGAGCTTAAACAAATTTACAAATAGTTGTCAATGTACACATAAAAAACTTGTTTACTGCAATTGGAACTGCCTTATATAACATATAACTCAAGTATGCGGCAATTTGAGTCGAAGTGAATATTTTTAGAGTTTAAAAGCGTCATTCGTAACGGCATTAGTAACAAAATAAAAATCCAAATTCAAAAATGAACACTTGTCTGGAAAAATAATTTTTTCATACCAGATTCAATTATACTTTTATATTGAATATATTTAAAACACTGATGTGTATTAAAATTATGTATTAAATTCATGTATATTTGATTACAGTTAATTTTCTAAGAAAAGCCCACTATGTTTTCATCATGTCTGGTAATGAGTAAACATATTTCACCAATCAAAAACGGGTTTCTTGCTTACATTTGAATTTCCATTTTTACGTACTTCACTTTCAAATTAATATGGCGGTCATATAACATGGCATCATATGACATCAGTTCACTCAAAAATATATTAAACAATAAGATTAAAACACGACACGTGGCAGATTTTGTGACTCGACCATAAGTCAACGTTGATATTTGTTTAATAACAAATTTCTTAACATATAATTCCAGAGTTTAAGGTATACATATTAACAAAATTCAATATCCAAAATACTTACCTTAAAGGAATAAGTATGATCAAAACTGCTTTTTCATGAACGTGCCAACCAAACATAAAGGAACTTGCGGCACAAATTGCAATACATCTAGAAAATAAATAAAACTTATGTTAAAGTGTATATAGATATTTCAAATATTATATCAAATTAATAAACATTTTCCAGTGAAGTAGGCTTTCTTTTATTGAGTTGACCTCTTTCAAAATAAAAATAAAATGACACGTAATATTGTATTTAAGTACTTTATATTTCGATAACAACCAGCATTGCAGCAACTGGACTATGTTATTTGTAACTAGTACTATTTAAAATATTAAACCACAAGTTACTGCTTAGAATACATTTTTCTTTTAAATCGTAACAAATTCTAAATGAATGGAGTAAATTTTATGAAATCATTAATGTAAATCATTTTTTTTAAAATCTGATGAAACATGCCTGATAAAATGAATGGGTCGTCTCTTCCTGTCCGCTCCTAGCTTCCAAAGTTTGAGTAATGCCGGAAGCATTGCCAGTAAGGTTAAGTAAAATGTTACAGAGGGAGAAATTGACGGTAAAACAACGTGATTGTATTCTTGAACCAGTCCTCCAGTCATAGATCCAGCTACCGATGTAACTTTGTAACCAAATCTTGACACTGCAAAAAGAGTAAACATAATAAGTATAACAACAACTGTTGACAACAGCTACTGACAACTTATGTTAGAAAAATCTGTAAAAAAATATATATATAAATTTAACTCACATATAATAGAAGCTGCCTTGTCCGCAATGTTATAAAGAGCCCAAAAATTTGGAGCCCAATAAGCGTGACTCAGACCTCGTTTGAATGGGAATAGGCGAGAAATTATCTACAATGCAAAAAAAGCGTTCACTAGATGGTGAGGTAGAATACAAATTTATAATTTAGTTTAGCGCTGAGTTTTTCTGCATTTAAACAGACATTAAATAGTGTTATAATGATACATATTATAAAAAAGGTATACACTTGTTTACCTTTTTTTTGTGCTGATAAAAACATAACATTCCTTTGAATCCTTGAAATAAGGTTAGTTGCAGAAGGAACAATCACCTTGCTTCATAAATAGACTAATTCATTTATTTAAGTCACATAAAAGGGTTAAAAATTAAGACCCTACCTGCGGAATGTGTTTGTAGAAAGGGCCAAATGAACAAAGGCCCACAGATAATACAACCGCTGCAAGCCTCAGTAAATTTTTAATTGAAAACGAGTACCATGCCACATTAACAGAGTCTTTTGATGAGACAGTGAAACAGTATGATCTAAATAAATACACAATGTATGCGGGTGCTATGTATAAATAAATATGTTTCATATTCAAGAGAACGGCAAACCAGAAGGCAGATCGGATGTAGTTATTCTGAAAAAATATATTTGTATGTATATTACATCTATTTTATTCATTTAAGTGTGACACTTGATGATGAGAAATATCACTGATATGAAAAATCAGGTCAAAGCATTATTTTACATCATTAAAAAAAAATTAGTCAACTAACTGTTGATTGTCCCAGGCAATTACATAATTTATATCGGTACAATTTTTAAACATGCACATGTGCACTTAATAAAATGGTAATGGATTGACGAAAATGATAGTGAGATGAAAAATCATATTGAAATATCTATGAAAAACCTCAGCTCATAAGTTTAGGTACAACAAAAACAATTGATACTGTACCTTCATTGCTTCTCCTATGGAAAGGAGCATGATTCCAAAGAGAATACCATTATACTGAAAGTGTATATGGTCAACCATCAGCAAGCCAGCATTTCCAAATATCAAAACAAATGCCAATATTTTTGATTTAGTATCTCCTAAAGAATCACAGCATCTGAAAATATAGATTTATTTAAAAAGAGTTGTAATATAATATTTCCAAAAATTTTAAATTTTCTACCAACAAATGTCAAAATTTTGTACCCGTAAACCTAAAAATGTGTGCACAAAAATTATCATTCTAGGAATATTGAATAAAAATAAAGGAGTCTCTTGGAATAAATACTTCAAGATGTAAGTGACCACTTAGCAATTGCCATCATAAATTTTTATGGCATATAAACTAGCAGGACATAACGTTCCAGAAAATAATTATTATATACATAATTAGTTATCTCGATGAAATGCACATTCCTTTGCTTTTAAACCGAAAACAATAGCGGATTTATAAAGTCTCATAAGTCACGATAGCAAGGAACCTTATTTTGTAGAGAGCTCCAGAATCACCAAAAAGGGGGATATAAGATCAGGAGCACTGGGTAAAGTGAAAAAAGGAAAGAATTAATAATATATGGCCCAAACACTCTTTTTTAGATTACATGTACTAAATAGACTTTGACCATTCACTCACTATATCTAATCTTCTCTTCCTCCACCTCTATTCTGACTACTACCTCCTCATCCTTTTTCACCCATTATTTAACTCACTTCTTGATATACTTTTTATTTTCACATTCAATCACTTACCATTATTCAGTCTTAACATTGTTTTTTGCTTATTACTATTCATTAATTAATTCAAAATAATTAGCTTAAAATATCTTATCTTACTTTGTTCTTAGCATCTGTGAATCTTTTTAATTGGTCTATGAAATGAACACTATGCTTTTACTTTATGTGTTTAAAAAACTGTTAAGATTTCTTAATAAATAAATACATTTGACAAATCCAATTACTCTTGTTGGATATTCAGCTTAGGCTCCAAGCTTAGCTGTCATTTTTGCCCCCAAAATGTCCAGCGAGACGAGCCCATCATAAATCTGCCTCAAAAAAAAAAAAACTAAAATTCGTAGACAAGTTTTAAAAAAAGCCATCCTGAACTAACCTCTTTACTCCTATTGCAAAAATCAAATCTGTAAATATAACTGAGAGCCTTTGAAATAAAACTGTCTCTTGTGATTTATAGTTCAAATTTGCAATTTTCAGCATTTCAGGATCAAGCAATTTTGCAATATTTGACAGGCCATACTCAAACCATGCAAACAATGGTGGATAATCTAGGGTCCATTCTGATGTGTTCTCATAGTACCACAAGCTTATGGGCAGGGAATGTGTAATTGCAAGCCAATTTCGGTGTACCTCAAAATCTGTGGAATGACTGAAGAAAAAATATTGATTAGTCTCGCAAAGGCTTCATAATTAACATCAGTAAATGATTATATGAATTAAATACAATAAGCACTTACTAGCATGGAATGAGCAGTAGTTTTATACATGTTATGACAAATATTATAGCTAGATACATTTCACAGATTCTTCAGGCCCGCCGGCCACATCACTCAGGGAACCCGCGTGTTGTCACTTTTTTGAGATGACAGATCTGTCAGCTGTTTACAGTTTTCTTCGCTGTCAAAATTATACAGAATTAACGTAACCTCGAAAACCTTCTGTCAGTTTGATGTTTGGCATAATACGTTTCATAAAGTTAAAACATTTTATCACCTTTCATACATATTTAAAAAATTTAATATTATATTCTTCATTTTAATCATCTCAACTTTTGTCTTACAGTTGATTACTCGTGAATAAATACAAGAAACACTATTGGAACACAATTATCAATAAAAAAGTGCAATTGTATTCAATCATTCAAAGTCCGCGTCCACGTATAAACTTATCATAATAAACATTATATTAGGCTGACAAAATGGCCATACTTCACCGAGCGTTGTTTACTTGGTTCGTATTACTCGTGTTTTTAATTCTACTGTGTCTTCGACTCGAGTCTAAAACACACTGGACTTGGTTTATCGTTTTTATTCCCATGTGGATCTATGATTGGATTCTTCTGATGTATGTAATATTTCACATGATTTCTCACTGCAGAAATGGAATTGAAAGATTTCGGGGGACTATCAATAAGAATGTTTGGTATATAACAGCCATTGGCTTAAAAATGTCTGCACAAATAATAATCTGCATCAAACTGGAATATGCCAAAGTGAATCTACCAATTTACGTCGTGATGAGCCCTGTTTGGATACTCTTGGTTATAATAGTGATTCATGTGTTCTTTAAATTAATGAGAAATGATAATCGTTACTAGCATTTGCGGATGGATGACCTTTAAAAACAATTTAAACATTGCCCTGCCAATGCTATAAGTGATATGACAATTTATATAACCTACATTAGGTTATTAATTTTAGTGTTTAATATAGTAAATGTCAATCATGTGACATCTTCTAAATATAAAACTTGGCAATGGTTTCATGTGTGTCATTATGTGCATATAAACATTTGCAGTGTATGATCCAAATAACTCATTTTACTCAAAGGTGACACAACGGAAAGTTTTCTTGTGAGTTTTTTGCGTATATCAAGCCATAATAGTGATATTATTATCTCCGTGGGTAATTATAACGGAGTATGATGCCCCAAGTGTTTCTCTCAGTTCCTGCATTAGAGACTCAAGTGAAAGAGATACCTGCTGGAGCGACGGCTGTTTTGCCGTGCAACAGTAATGATGATCAGCACAACTTCATGTTCTGGCAGCTGGGACAAAATCAAATAATAGGACCAGGAAATGATTACGATCATTCAAAGTATAGATACGAAGTTCTTTCTGGCAAACTTCTCATTAAAGTTAGTAAAAAAAAGTTCATAAAATAATATATTATACAGTACTCTCTCGCTAATCCGCCACCACAAAATCCCAACCATCGGAGGATTACTGAAAACGGCAGATTATAGTGTATCGGTACAACAAATTGAATCAAATAACGAAATTTTGGGTTTATTATGTATTTGTATTTAAAAATCAACAAATATGTAACTAAAATTACTCAGCTTTCGAAAATAAGTGCACTAATTTGGCTTGTTTTTTACCAGAATACATTTTTTTAATAACTTGATCACGCATTTTACATAAATTTGTAACCATGTCACATGACATTCCATTTTCTTGAGCCCATTTAATACAAACGCCATCTAGAACATCCTAGGATTTGTCGGTGCAACCTAAACGCAACATCAGCAGTTATCGGTTTCTGACTTCGACGCTTTTGCAAAAACCACGAAAAAATGTTTATTCTAATTGCGGGTATTCAACAGTCCTCATTGTTTGGCACTTCTCTATTCCAAACTCTGCTTTAGTGACGTAGTTTTCAATTTTTCAATCAAAGTAAATGTTTGTTTAAAGCATAAATTTTTGCGTTCTCCACCAATCAAACGATCCATTTTCGTAAAAATCCATGCTTTAAATGAATGTTTATTTTAATCCAACTTGAAACAACCGGACCTAAAGAGTGGTTGCTTATGACCGCTTATGCGGCGAAGAATAGAAGTGTGTGATATATACATGGAAGAGAGGGAAGAGAGCGGGTTATCGAGCTGAAGATTTACAATAATGACAGATTACAGAATGTGATTGATTCGCAAAAAATAGCGGATTATAGTAGTTGTCGCATAGTCGAGCTGCGGATTAGCCAGAGAGTATTGTATATGTATATACATATATAGAAGATAAAATATTATTTGTTTAAAACAGAACTGCACAATACATGTACAAGCTTTCAGAACTTCAAATCTAATTTGAATTGGATATGTTATCTTTGGGCCTTTGAAAAAAGTAGACAACTAACATTTTTATCTAAAATTGATTATAAATCACATCAGATATCTTAATTCTAATTTAATGTTTAACTGAAAATGATTAACAAAACTAATTTTTTAATCTAATGTTAGAGCAATTTCCTGATTTTCTATACTCTGGTTCGGGTTCTGTACAGGGTAAAATCAAACTCGAAGTTCTCTAGTTCTATGAAAGATGCCACTTACCAGATTATGAAGGCAATTTCCGCTCAAAGATCCCTGTCTGATAATCTGCTTCTATTCTGCACCACTTTAAATCTGACCGTAGTTTTAGTACAATAATATAAAAATATATTTGAATTTGTATCTGCCGCGACAAAATCAATCGTCGGTAATGGCTGATAATTGACAGACAAACATCAATAAAGATGTTATGCGCCACTGTCGTCTTCTCTTTATACTTATCTTATAAATAAATATAAATAGTCAGTTTATTCAATTAAAATTAATGTTTGAAGTCTTAGTATCTCCATCTCCAAATATTCAAAGTTTTCTTCAGTTAACAACATTTACAATGTATTTTCATTCTGCATTTTTTAAATGCTTTTTTATTCAAATAACTGTATTATCATTACTATTTGTGTTCCATTCATTTAAAAATTGTCTCACAAAATACTTAAAATTACATTTGAAACAGCCCCAAGTTATTATAAATAAATAACCATTTAATATTTGTATTTTAAAAACCTTATTAATATTTCTCTCTCAATTAACGTACCTGCCTATTATTATTTTTTTTAGCTAGTAGTTCTGCCAGATTATCATGTATAGGTCAGCCGCCGAGAGGTTTTGTATGACTCATGTAAAAATATATATTTCTCTTATGTGCACTACCATTGGCTCCATATAAAAGAAAAACAGAAGATAACAGAATGAGATGATCATACCAAAGCTCTCTGCAGTATACCTATAGTAAATTTATATATATTTTTTATGAAATGCAAAACTATGAGTAAGGCCTCGGGTACGGTACGAGCGGCGAGCGGCAGGTTTTCAGTGTCAATGTGCCCGAGTAGCGAGGGAAGCCGGCCACAATATGACTAAACTCAGTACTGTGCTGTCAATGCACGCCTTACCATTCTGGCGCATTGACAGTCGCCACTCGTATCATACCCAATGCCAAATACTGTTAATTTTACATACTGTCCATTTTTCAGTAGGTATGTTTTGTTCAATAAAAAAATTACTATGCAGTACCTACCTACTAGTTGCTTTTTTTGTAAACAAAAATATTTTTAGGTACCTACAATTTTTTTTAAAATTAGATTATGTTTTTAACTTCAAAATTATTTTAGTTGATTTTTTCAATGTACACATTACTCATGACACAGTCCCCTGGATTTCCTACAGGTTAACTGAAAATTTACCAAACCCCACGACGCTGTATCTTTTCATTATATTTGACCAGCATTCTCTACACAAGAATAGTTTATAGTTTCATTAAATTAAATATTTTGCTTCTGAGAAGATTAACTTATGTATTTTTCTTTATTATAACGTACACGTTTTGTTATTTCCATTGTTAACTAATTTTATTAGTGACAGAAATAACTATACAGAACGTTCCTCTACTTAGGAATTTTCCGAGACACAAATAAATAGGTATATAAATATTTTTGTTCAAAATATTCAAATTTCATTCTACGTACCAATTCCACCTTGTAAGGAATTACACCGCTACTAAGGTCGCGCAACACCGTAGCGGCGACATCCCAATCATTTGTACTTGCATTAGCAACATTCAGTCGTTGCTGTATTTATTCCCCACTGCTCCTCGCTCTACTATATTTATCCCCAAAATACTTGTATGGCAGCGTCGAAGACAGTGAGTGTTTACATCATCGCTTTATACTTACATTTGACCAGGGTTCGAAAAAATCCGACTTGTATAATAAAAATCAAATAATCGGATTTTTTGATATATGTATATCCGATATATATCAAAAATTGGATATAAATCCAAACTTTTTTTTCTCCTTTTTTGCACATGTCGGTTGATAAAAACTCAAAATAATTAGGAAATTTATTTTTTATTTTGTATATGAATTATTATTTATTAAATAGATGAATTGCATACTGAAAAAAGCTTATATAAGCAATTATTATATATAAGTTATAAATGTTGCTCTTTCTAATGTAGTGTGAAGCCATGTATTCACTAGGGGACAAATTGTCCCTCAAAAGTACGCGCGGCATAGAATCTACGTAACGTTGCAACGTCGTACACTGTTCTGCGACGTCGCGCACAACGTAGCGGGGCATTTCTACGTGCCGTGGCAACGTTGCCATGCGCACGGTATCCGAGCGAGCTCACTGCGACATTACGCCGCACGTTAGTACCACGTGGTATATTTACAAGCGAATGCGCATGCGCCGTATCCGTCAACGTGGGGAAACAAAATTGTTCTCCAACTCATCACGCTCTACCAAAGTCGTACAATTTTGTGGGACACTTCAAACCGTGAATATAAAAATTAAATGATGTGAGGGCCAACAGCGTTCCTTAATATTGTCTTGCTTGGCTGTGGAAGGCCCGATTATTTGTAATAAATTATCAAAATCAGTTGGTGTCATTCAAGTGAAATTGACAAAAGAGCCGTCCTAGACATTCGAAGATCGCATAGAATATCCATCCTTCTTTCTCTTTGCAGTAAATAATTTCGCACCCATCACCTTTTTCTCCTCTTACGTTTCGATAAACTCGTTAAAATAAATAGATACGCAGCTGTCATCATAACCTCATCGGGCGGTAAGTGTAAATAGATACACAGCTGTCATCATAACCTCATCGAGCGACATTTCCGCGACAAGTGATATATGAGTCCCGGTGTATACACGTCAAATGACCGCGTCATTGTCCCCGAAACATGAGTGTATATGTTGATGCGACATGCCGTGCGGAATGTTTCGCGATTTGTCCCCTGGTGAATACATGGCTTTATGGGTGTTTGTTTCTTTGTGTGAAATAAAAGAAGGATTATATGAAACAAATGAAACTAAAAAATAACCATAGCACTTTTTAAAATACAACTAGCGCCATCTAGTAACGATTGCAGATATTAAAAAAACAACCTGTAGCATTTTCTAAAATACAACTGGCACCATCTATTAACATTTGCAGAAAGTTTTCTTGGATATATATCAAAAATAAAAATCGAGCCATAAATATTGTGATATATATCCTCGAACCCTGCACTTGACCTCGCATAAGTTGGACACAGAGTTAGTTGCAGCTTCAGCACTCTGCCTTCTGAGTTTATGTAAATATTTGTGTTTTGAAAAGAAATAATATTGACAGTTAATTAAACAAAGAACAAGCATTCACAAAAGATAGAACACACATGTCCTCTTCCTTCCAACTAAGCATAATGTAAGCACTCACTTGTGCCGCTTGTCCTTTGAATCCTGTACAAAAAACCGCCAATGAAGGGAGCACCAGGCAGTGGCAATGACAGGAGCATGATCAGTGTGAATGACGTGTTTACATAATCTTACTGCCCACATTCATACTCACTTCTCAGCTCGCTGCCAAAGTGTGATGCCCGCTTAAGATGTGCTCACTTAATAACAAAGTGTTCATCGTTTTTATTGCTTAAAATCTTGTGCATCCACTACCCGTCATGGCTTGGTGAAAGCATAAAGCTAGTGAAGATAGTGGCAGTTCTGGTAGTGATAAAAAAGATGAGCCATCTCAATGAAATGAAGGTGGAAGTTATTAAAACACTCTATTTACAGTGAGAAAATATTTACACTGACATTGATTGGCGATTATGAACATTAGATGATACGTAACCCATTTATAAGCAGAGGAGTGTCTGTATAATAAATATTTGTAAATGTTAAAGTATTTATTTTATGTATCTGTAATTCTATTGTTTGAATTGTATGAATCACACAAATGGCTGTTTTCTATCTCTATACATACTTATAAAACTCAATGTCTCTACACAAATCTATACTGTTTATCCGATTCGATTCAAACTTTGCATACTTGTGCTTTAGGACCAGACGGGTAACATAGGCGACATTTCCCTCCTATTCTTTTAACCCCTCCCCTCCGCTGATATATTTTCTATGCAAATGTGTACCGTTTAACAGATCGGACTCAAAATTTGGAAACTTATTCTTTAGGACTCGGCGGGTAACATAGGCTACATTTCCCTTCTCCTCCTTTACACCTTCCCCTCCTCCTGATATATTTTCGATGCAAATCTACACTGTTCGACCGATCGGACTCAAATTTGTAAACTTATTCTTTAGGACCCGGCGGGTAACAAAGGTGACATTTTCTCCCTCGCCTTTTACCTTTTCTCCTCCCCCTGATATATTTTCGATGCAAATCAAACCTTTGTTTCCCCCATAAATTTATTTTCAACTTAATCCTTTATGCTTTAGGATCCGGTGGGTAACATATGACATTTCCTCCCTCCCTTTTTATCCCTTCCCCTCTTCCTGTATATTTTCAATGCAAATCTGTACCGTTCAACCGATCGGACTCAAAATATGGAAACTTATACTTTAAGACCCGGCGGGTTACATAGTTGTTCATTTCCCCCCTCCCCTTTTACCCTTCCCTTCCCCTGATATATTTTCTTTACAAATCTACACCGCTTCAGCAATTGAACCCAAGTTTTGAATACATATTCCCGACGGAAAAAATATGTCACATTTCTTCCCTAGACATCCTGTCCTTCCCAGCCTTGATTAAATAGAAACATTTTTCTAATTAAAGGCTTTGCAAAAAAATGGAATCTTTTTTCTCACAAATTTATTTTCAACTTAATCCTGAACCACTGCAACACCGGGTATGAACAGCTAGTTTTAAATAAAATTGATTATATTTTCAATCGCTCTCGATGCACATACCTCACAGATGTATGCTTTTTAAATATTATTCCCACAATTTCTTGGAAAATAGTACTTTGTCTATGGGCTTATATATATTTTTTTGCATTTAATGCTTTACTTACATATAGTATTTGTTTTTTGAAGTGGGTATATCATGGTAAATTAATTAGTATAAATCCTATTGTGATTTGTATTCAATTTACACAAAAGCAGTATTGCCAGCATAAAATTGTTTGAAGTTGCCAAGATAAATTAAAAAACGATTTTCGCTTATCTCGGGAAACATTTGATAATTAATAAAATGTAATAAATTAATAATTCACGGATTATTTAATCAAAATTTCAATTCCTTAAACTTAAAAATGTTTTTGAACATGGTAATCGTTCGCATGCCTTCCAAATTCTCAAACGTGCCACCAGTTCGCGACACCTGTACAGTTGCCGGCAAACTTCTTGAAATTCTTTGGCGTAGTGGGGGAATGCGCAGAAGACAAAATTTGGATCTCGTTGGTGGAATGGTACATGCGCAAACTTACCCCCACTACGCCGTAAAATTTCCAGATGTTTGCTGTACGGCTACTGTACTAGAGTATAAATTTATATATAAGCAAAAAGATATATTTCACAACAATAATGAATCTTTCATTTTCTTCTTTTAGGGCGTCACTCCTGGAGAGACTGGTTATTACAGATGCGTTTCCAGACACATTGATAAGGGAAACCTCAACATCGGAGCCGTGGAGATGATTGTCAAAGGAAATGAGAAATACCAAAGTCTACAAACTGAAATTGTAGAAAATGATGAACTGGAGATTGTGAAAATTATTTGCATCGTCATATCATTGATCGTGCTCATAACATGCGCTATCGCATTTTATAAATTGAAGAATGATGAACAAAAGAGAAACGCCAGACTGGTTATGCTCGGTAATCATATTTTTAAGTAATGTTTGCCTCATTTTGGAGGATTCCAAAATAAATTTACCGCAGTATATTGGAAAATACTTATCTTTAAAAAAAACTTTATATGTGCCTACACTCGGAACAAGCTTCACAAACTTTTATCAGGAACTGCAAAAATTTGCTTTAACAAAATGTCAGCAGCAAAATTAGAGGAGTGAACACATAGACGTATATAAATATAGACTAGTCATTAAAAAACAAACCTGAGACATCTAGTCTCTGCCGTCTTCTATTACGTACTTAATGTATCAGTCAGAAAGAGATAGAAATTATTTTCATAACCATGTATAAGAAAGGACAATAAAACATACCGTGATACACGAAATGCACATGAACTTCTAGCGAATTGTGGTATTTATTCAATGGTCTTTTCTCTTTCTTTCTTATAGCACAGCATACGTGTAAAAGAGATACAATTATAAACAGGGTTGTGTATTGTATTAATATTTTATATATACATCGCGCAGAAACATATACATTTCGGACACCCTAGACCAACTACCGCAATGTGCGTTGTGCGTCTATGTTCGCAGTAATTCGTGCGATCGTCCTGTGTAGAAGATATTTTTTTTTGTCACTAGTCTATATTTATAGTACGTCTATGTGTGAACATGTTTTCACAACCATCCGTATTCTGAACTAAAAAATTTTGTCATTTCTGTATCTTGAGTTATTTTATCACATTGTTACACCTTTTTTTTAACGTTTTATGTTTGAAATTAATGAATTCAATCAATTAGAAAGCTCGTTATTCGTAATTGTGAATAACTTTTAACATTTGTCTACGTTTTAGAGTTATCTGATTAATTTAATTCATTAATTTCAAACATGTCAAACCTAAAACTGAAAACGAAATTGGCGGCAACACGATGTTATACAGAACCGGCAAACATCTTGACAATTTTCAGCATAGTGGGGGTAAGTTTGCGCATGTACCATTCCACCAACGAGACCCAAAATTTGTCTTCTGCGCTTTCCTCCACTACGCCAAAAAATTTCAAGAAGTTTGCCGGCAACTGTACATACCGACTACTTGTCAATATTGGGGTAAAGATCTGACATCCCAATATTGCTATTTTTAAAATAGCACAGAAAAACTGAAATTTTAACCTTCCATTGGCTAAAAATTCACATCTAATATACAGCGTATCTCATAGCAAAATTGAAAATAAAATATCTTTACAGGGTTTTTATTATTTTATTTGAATTGTATGGACGCGAATGAATTTTTCATAATCAATATAAATTACTATAATGATAAAAATAGTAAAAAAACTGAAAAAATGCATACTTTGCAAAAAATATTGCATATCTCCATGACTTGGTCATGGTTGCTTAAACATTTTCGACTCATTATCAAGGCAGGAATCCACCTGTAAAGTACTAGCTATGAGATACCCGTTATGTTCTTTACATTCAAATTTAAAGTATTCAGATAATTATTATTTTCAATTTAATTGTTTGTTGTTATTTCCGAAATTCAAAAATTATTCTGGAGATAAAACCATGAAAACTAAAATTTCAACAAAACCGATGGTTACCGGCACTCGCATGCGATCCAGGAAAAACTTTTTAGGCAGAAGAAACCAAAACATAATACATTTAACGATCATGCTTGTACCAATCTATACCAAATAAAATTTAAAATATTATTGAATGCCTCATCATGAATCTTTTTTAGTGATGCAACGAATACGAATATTCGTATTCGCCGAATAGTAGACATTTACCGAATATTCGTATTCGCTGAATAGTAGATATTTACCGAATATTCGTATTCGACGAATATCATCACAAATATTAAAAACAAACAAATTACGGTTTGGCTGTGCAACGTGTATCTGAACACACCTATGCCCTCTACTATTGGGGATTCCTTGAATGGATTTGTTGAGTTCTCAAGTTTTCAATTGTTACTTGTTTCACGGCATAACACGAGTTCTTTCATCTAGTTTCTTTGGGTTATTAATAAGGTTAGGTGCTCATTTTGTGTAGTTTTTGTTTTGTAATACATATTGTTCATTCCATTTTATTTCTGTTGTGTGTAAAAGTGTTAACTCCTATAAAATAATTGCAAATTAAATCTAATAACATGACCTCGCGTGAAAAAAGTGATACTATTTATTTTGACCGCTGGTAATGTACAAAAAAATGAATAAAAAAAATCATCTTACGCCTGAGAAGTTACAAATGTTGCGCCTTTTGAACAAAAATTTGCCAGTGGTAAATTTTAATTATTAAATCGCTTAGTAAAAAAAGAACAGTTGTGTATTATTTATTACCTTGTTGAATTATTCGTATTCATATTCGCCGAATAGTAGATTTGATATTCGTATTTGTGAAAGTGGTATTCGTTGCATCACTAATCTTTTTGCAACATTTCCGCCTTATGATGTCATCAAGGTGGCCAGTTGCCATGTTGTACAACACACGGTAATGAGTCACTTTTAATAAATGCACAGAGACACAATGACTAATCTATGTTATTACTTCAATGATAATAACAGAAACAAACAGATACATACACATTTCGTCATGATCATAGAACAATGACGGATGTATAAAATATTCCATATTGACTTTTTAGGATCGTTAAAAAGTGAAAATAGAAGCCATCTTATGGTATATAAACTGTATTTCTTCTCATTAATTTAACCGTCGTTATACAAAGTCCGTATAACGACGGTTCTGATTTGCGATCGTAGAACAATGCAGCATGTGTAAAAAAGTTGTTGTACTGCGCTTACTATATTTGAGGTTTTAAAGGTATCCACTTTAAATAACTAACCCAAGATTCAAAGGAAAATCTTTTGCAGTTATCGAGCTATGACATAAAGTGTCTTTATGTAAATAAAACTTCAAATTGCTCTCCTGCAAACTTGAGAAAAATCACAAGCGTCGTTGTCCTACGATTATGACGATTTGTCAGCAATATTAGCAAGTTTCATGTTTTTTTTCTGATTTTGGCGCCTGTGGTCTCTTGCCCGCTTTTACTCTCCTATGGCACTAGGAGCCTAATTATTAATCAAATTGTCATTTTTAAGTAACAAGCGTCAATATTTATAACATTTTTTGTAAGTGTCGTGGTGTCGAAATGAAAATGTTCTCAGGTTTTCACAGCCGTTCCGAATCTTCTGTATATAGTTTTCTGGGTTATTCTGCCATGTATATGTGACTTCTCTGGCTGACGTTTCGAATCCCATCATCAGGGGGCTGATGATGGACCCTGCAATGGGATCCGAAATGTCAGCCAGAGAAGTCACGTATACACGACATAATATCCCAGAAAACTATACACAAAAGTGTAGAAATGATGTTGAAATGAATTAATAAATGTAATGGTGAACTTTTTAGCGGAAGATGAAGACGATGAAGGAAGTGCTGATGAAATATACAATCGCACAACTGTTGTTAGTGATGCAATTCCTGGACCAAGTAAAGCACCTGTGCAACACATTACTGGCATAGATAACCAAGGCCTTGATACTGACTTCAATTCCGTTTTTGAACAGATATCCATCAACGTTGCAAACCGAAATCTCATATGAAAAGGCATTGTAAATGAAATGAATGTTAATTTAATACAGTAAAACATCTTAAAAAACTTGAGATATCTTCTTGTAAATAAAATACTTTGTAATACTGGGTACAATGCCAATAGGCTCTGACAATTTTTGATAGAAAAATGTAGGCATATTAGTGGACATAATTAGGTAAAACAAGTATAAGTGCCAATTTTTTTTATATGTATCCAAGTCTTTAAAATTACATAACTTATTAGGGCACCGCAGCACATTCTAGCACATGTCAGTGAAAATTATTCATGATGCTCTGCAAACATTCATTCTAATTTCTTCTGTAAAGTTATTTTTTAAAAACTCAAGTATGTATATGATTAGGCTTTTTGAGATAAACACGAGACATCAAGTAACCTCATAAATAAAGGTTTGGCATCTAAGATCAGATGATTTAGGTGGTCAATTGATATCATCATTGAACTTCAACTACCAATGTTTTTTAAATACATGTATGCGGACACACTTTGATTAACTGACCAAGTATCCAAGGATACTGAAACAGCAGTCTGTGTTAAACATGTTGCAACCAGCTAAACTCATTCGCACACTCTACTTAACAACATTCTTCAAATTCAGATAATGCATGTTGATATTTGTCCCGGAGTTAACTTGTAACGGATAAATAGAAAAAAAATACTCTAACGGGGTGTAAAATTACTGTTTACACTGTATATGTATGTAAATATTACTGAGGAATATTCCATCTTGCAATGCTTACTATAACTTACCTCTTATATTACATATTTTAAAAAAAGGGTAAATGAAAGATTTTGTAAAATAAATAATTAACTGCTCATACAGATTTACTCTAACTTGTCATGTAAATAGGATTTAAATAATTTAATAACAATTATTGAATATTATATGTCTTTATTTTAAAATGAATCCTCCCATTACACCAAATCAGGATTATCCAAATCTATGCTCTCTGACAGAAGATCTATGGGATTTGCAGAGAAATGAAGCAATCCAGTCTCATTCAATGAAATATATTGACTGGGGTCACTATGCTGAGTGGAGGAATGCGATTGCTGCGTGGTGTCAAGGGTCTCATCATCGTCCTCTTCGCCATCTGCCTCCATCTCAAAAAGACGTACTTTCCTACACGTCTTTGATAATACAACAGCTACTTTACGACTACCAGACACAGCCAACCTCTTTGCAGACATTTTATCAAGAATATTGCAAGCGCCCTTTTCCAAGATACCAAATGCATTCATTTTCGGTGTATTTTTCAAACAATCGGTCGCTTGTCCTTTTTCGTACAACACAACTTCTTTAGAATATTTTTTGCACAACTCTACTGGAAACTGCACAAAAGCAGATATATCATCATCATTCGGCTTCTCCAACAAAACAGATATTATTTCTGTTGAATAAAATTGAACATCAACAACACTTAAATAATTTCCTGTTAAACTGTCTAGCTTAGTATCGTTTAAGCTACCAGTTGCGTGAAAGTAGAAATAAGTATCTTTTGTCACTAAAACATCATTGCGAAACAATATTTCCATGAAATGGAAACCTCTTTCAGAAGAAAATGGATCTGTAAATGCTACTAAAACAGAATGATCTTTAATATCATTAATTTGTGAAAGTCTTAAATTTCCCGAAAGTTTATGGTCTGTGAAGTTAGATGGAACACAATTGATCGTGTCAAATAATTTAAAATGTGTAGTTAAGGACTTCTCAGAACGGTTGAACAGCTGTTGAATAGTATTTTTCAAATGCATCTGTTGCTGTACTAGAGAAAACTTCTTGAAATTTTGTATAATATATGGATTATTGGACAAACAGGTATTTTCATTTAAGAATTTTATCCAAGGATTGTTTTCATTATCCGGTGTTATCGTCAATTCTTTGTTTACTAAATACTGGCCGAGTCTTTCCAAACTGAATTTGCCAGTTTTTCTTTCATTTGTATCTGTACTTTGAACATCTTTTGGCACACTTGGAGTCTTTTCTACTCCCACCTTATCAAAATTTTGTAGAAATTCAGCAATGTATGTTAAATCCTGCTGATTAATTTTACTTATGTCACTCGGTACGTGTTCATCCATTAACCTCACTATGACAACAAAAAGCCAACGAAAGAAAGCTTTGTAATTTTTCATAGAATGTTCAATTACTTGCTGAAGTTCTAGACACTTGTTTATAAATGCACTACTTGACAATAGTGCTTGATTCACAGTTTCCTCATCTAATCCGAGAATCTAAAATTAAATTAAAATTTAACAAGGCACACAAAAATATTGAAGGTCTTAGAGAAGGAAAAATTCATATATTCTTGTAATATTAGTAAAAAGATAAATACCTCGTATCTGTGTGTTATGCGAGCCAATCCTCGCAACTCTGCTAAATGATATGAGAGGTTATGGCCTACTGTGTTCAATTGCTTTAAAACCAACTTTTGTATTGTAGAGTAACTTAATTCTATTGAGGTACCAAACTTTTTAAGACCCTTTGCTGTGAGATCTTGAAGAAGAAAGAGTTCAAGTTCGGCTGATGGGACACCTGAAATACAGATATGTAAATAGATCGTCAATGAAATGAAACTTTCTAAGATTAGAATTTTATTGTACCTAATATGAGCAAATCCAAGAAATCTGCCGATACACCTCCCTCTGCAACATTGCAAGCATATTTTTCAAGCTTCGAATCCATTTCCAAAAGTATTTGTTCCCAAGCTTCAATTATAGAAGTCATTGTCTGATCGATGTAAGTCATTAAACTTATAATGTGATCATGTTTACTGGCGAGAGCGTGTAACTCCTCGCAATAAGCAGCTAAAACTTCAGTATTCAATAAGACCAAATTTAAAGTATTATCTTTGTTATTTCCAACAAAAACTTGCATTGTAGTGAAGTCGCCGGATAATTGAGCATCCACAATTTTAATATCTTCGGATTGGACATAATTTTTTAGATCTAAAATCCCACATGAGAACTGTCCAAAAACACTCATGTGAATTTCTCCATTTTCATATCCAACAAGTAAAATATTAAGTTCTGTTTGTTCTTTGCTTCTCTTAATTTCAGTTGAAGTTTTCTCATTCTTTTTATAGTTGGAGTTTATTGCGGGGGGCTGTGGTAAGTATATATTTGCATCATCCTGCAAAAATAATGAAGTTGATTAATTATAATACATATAAGATTCAAAATTTTTTACCATTTTATTGTGTTAGAATTTTGTGTTTTAATTTTACAAAGAATTTTTGGCCAAATTTACATTTAAAAATGTTTTAATACAGTACCGACTACATATTTGTTCACAAATTGTTAAAAATTTATAAAAAATTGCCTTTTAACAAAATGAGCTATGATTTGCAATATTTTTATACATTTCATTTCAACATAGGGAAAATAAGGGCCGGTTGTATCAACATAGTTTATAGTAATCGTTAAGTTTAAAGCATAAATTTTTACAATAATTGGTTGTTTGATTGGTGGAAAACGAATAATCTATGCTTTAAACGTAACTACATATGATACGTGTTCGTGGGAGATACCATCGAGCACTTCCCTCGAATCGATGAAGATACCTGTACAATTACTTGATTTGTTCAATTTATTTTGTATGATGGTGAGTGTTTTGCGATTGCGTCTTGTATGCATATTCCCCCAGTGAACCCCAATGGGTTCTCATTTATTGTAGAATTGACTTTTGTGATTGAGCTTGGTCTCTTTTGACTGCAAGTGGTTATCCCTCACCACACACAAGAATCCTAATTATTTTTGATGAGGTATATACATACAAAAAAAAATGTAATTGTAAACATTTTCTAGGTATCATTGTAATAAAAGATTATATATATTATCAATTAAATAAACTTCTATAATACATCCAGCCTTAAGAAATCAGAATATAAGTAAGCATACAAAACGTACAAAAAATTCTATAGCACATTGCAATGTAGATATTAACTTACGGAGTTTCCATAAGCTGGCTGTGAATTTTTGGTTATTGATTTCTGCCTCCATGACAGGCACGTAACACCACCTGTAATAGCACTCTCAGGTGCACCAATTTTACTCATAAATAGAATTTCTTTGTCTTCCACATCTACCAAACATATTCTTCCACAGCTGTATCCGATTGCCAAAACCTATAAAATCAATAAAAAGGTTGATAACGTATAAATACATGTCATTTACTCCTCGAGGGATTATTTATAGAATACATATGGAGTCGAGTCTTGAATGAAATACAAAAGAAAAAATAAACTCAACAGGACTGCTAAGAAATGATTTTACTAAGACGACACTTGTTATTTTTATGTCAATCAAAATATTGTATGTTATTAAATTTTACACGTCGAAGGATAAATTTAAATGCTAACTTTTCCATCTGGCCTCCAAGTCATCCCTCTCACCAAACTTGTTTCCATGGGAGGAGCTAAACTCCATACTCGGTGCCAATTCAATCGATGCAGCTGTACTTCACCTTGAGAAAAAAAACGTTTGGATCAAAATACAAAATTTCATCACAAACAGCGTCTGATGTTTTGTATTAGGTACGTTTCAAAATCACATAAACAGAATAGAAACAAACTAAATAGAAATTAATTTAAATAAACATTACTGTGTCATTATGCCACAGAATTTCACCTGATTTATGGGTAAGTAATGCTATATTTTAGAATTTAGTCCTTTTTTATGATAGGTAGACCATACCAGCAAGAAAATACTTGTTACACAAATTCCTTTGAATAAAATAATGTCAATATGATGTATCTCAACTAATTGCAAAGACAATTAGTCCAACAATAAAGATCAATCAATGAACAAAACAAAAGCTTCCTGGAACAAAATGTTCAGTTGGCAAATATATATTAACAATATAATCATCTATTTTATAGAGAATAGTTTTCATAATCGTCGTAGTTTTTCAATTTGATTGTTTCCACAAAACAGCATTGTTTTATTCAATGTGTTTTTTTTTTAAATAATGATGTGAACACGGAATACGTGTCAAATCAATATTCTTACAATTTTCAAAATAAGCTAAATGTTTGTGCTGTGAAAATAGGACTAACTTGCTGTCTGAAGTGATGTTCGAATCCGCGATCTATGGATCACGAGGCGAGAGTCCTAACCACAAGACCAACAAGCTACTCAATGTTTATGGACATGGATATGAAATGTCACTTGATTGAAATGGATTTTCATTTTGCCAATGTTAAATAATTAAGATGTTGACTTATCAATCAATTAGCTTGTAACTTGGTGTAGAGTATTGAATTTAGTTTAAGTACTAAATTCAACACTTTACATCAAGTTACTGGTTGAGTAGTCATCTTGGTCTGATATCCTTAAATAATCAGTGAAAATATCATGGCATAGAATAGCTGAAGAGCTGCAAACCCTTGATAAATCGCAGTCTGCAAAACACAAAGGGATAAGTCTTCAATGCTACATTATTTACAACTGTATTGCTAGGACTACTGTGGATATTTGCAATCATTTCGATCCTAGACTTAATTGCCATATTCCTTCAAATGGTTAACATTTATAATTGATCAAAGTTAATTATTTGTTAGCTACCTTTTGTATTACTGAGTGCCAAAAGATCTAAACAACTACACCACACCATAATCTCTACATGACTAGGAACATGACGCTCCTCTATCTGACGCATCACATTAGAAGACATTTTGACGATTACAAAAATAACCGGTCAAAAGTTTATTTAGCCACCTTCACGCTAAGGTGTTATACGTATAGTAATTCAGGGATGCAATTTAAATCGAATTATGTATAAAATGCACCACATTGTTTATATTTATAATGAACCACAACATATAACAACTTTTATTTCACAATTAAGTACAACGACAAAAACACTATTCAAAGCATAGCATTCTCCGAACAATTTTTGAAAATTGAATGACATTTACGGTAAGTGTTGCAATAAACAAGAAATGTGTATTTTTGCTGAGTGATACCGTCTAAAAAACTGTAAATAAATAGGAACCATTTTTTTTTACTCTATTGACATGTTGTAACTTTTGCCCAACAGATGGCATGCAAAGTATTGCCGCTTCCTTCTTGAATAATATTATTCACACTACGTTGATCACAATAAAAATAGCGGTAATCAATTATTTTCGTACTAAGAAATTGACATTTTTTATTGCAACACTTTCAGAAGATTATTTATATTATTGCCGATTGTTTGATCATTGGTAATTGTAATATTTAAGCAAAAAATATAGATTTTTGTGAAAACGGCTTGAGTGATTGGTGAAAATATTTGCAAATTCATTGAAAATATTTTATGCACATTAATTTATTCTATACTTGACTTTTAATATAGGAATTATTAAAGAGTTAAGATTGTTATTACGGTCGTTGGACGTATTTAACTGTAACTGGTTGCGGATATTTTATACAAACTCGGCTGATTTTGTCAGTAAGACCTCTAATGTAAGCCGGGTGTTGTTGAAATTAAATATTAAAACAGTTTTCAGCCCCCATAGTTCGATCTCACGTATGTTAGATAGTGTGAAAGATAACACACCGTTCGAGTCTCCAGGTATGTACAGAGTGCCTTGCCGTTGTGCTTCTACATAGGATAAACCAAACGCAGTATCGCTACACGATTGAAGGAATATATTAGAGCAATTAAAAACAACAACTCCAATATATCGGCAATTTGCGAATATGCATCCAAAGGGAATCTCTGTCACTAAACTTTATCAGATTTAACAAGACAAAAATCTTATCAGCATAACTACACCTTACACCTAGATTAGTGAGGGAGTCCATTGAAATATACAAACATCCCAATTTCAATACAGATGACAGTTACAAACTATCAAGTATTTGGCGCCCTGTTCTTACGACATTGATTCAACCCTTGAGAGACGTCGCAGTAAAGTTCGCCGACGTAACTAGTACATATTGCACACTGGCGACCTATTTTGTAGAAAAAGTGAACACCCCACAACAAAGTGCATATAATTTACTCCCTCGAAAGCAGTAATCAGTCCGCCCTCTACCTCCGAGGGTAAAAGTCGTCCTTCTGATGACGTTGAATAAGAATTCAACGAAACGTCGAGAATCGTTTATCGGAAAAACACACGGTTCGTATAAAATATCCGCAACTAAGAATTATTCTTCATTTGTGAGCAGTAGTGCTCTCATTTTTATTCCCAGTTCTCAGGATTTCTATGCTGGTATTTTTTTTTCAATGTGGGTATTGAATATTTGTTTCATATTTTCTATGGTTAGGGCCGCCACTGGTTCTGGGTTCGATTCCCGGTGAGGTCACAATTTATCTATGTGATTAACTCAAACCTGAGTGTTTTTGTGATGTCTTTCACTTCAGTAATTGGGCCTCTTGGCCTGAAGTTGCTTTAAAAATAAAAATAATAATAGATTTCCATAAACATTGACATCGTTGTGAATTTTGGCTTTTGAAAACTCGCTGGCAACTTTGCCTCATAAAGTTAACTAACTGTACAGTGTCATTTCACATCAAACCACACATTGAAATTGAAATATTACTTTATCGAGCACTAGAATAATTAAATATGAACTCAAGTTTAATTAATATAACAAAAAAAATTAAAAATTCATCCAGTCGAATCGAAACATCAAAAATAGGTACAAACTCGGGGGGATAGGGGAGGTTAAGGTAAAAGCCACGTTAGGGCAACATGGAGGGAGGAAGGGATTCAAAAGAGTTTGAGTGAAACCACGTGATTCATGGATACTCCTATCCCCGCACAGGGAAGCAAGGATTTTTTACAGCTGCAATTGTATTTAATGAATGATTGCATTATACGAATATTACATACAGTAAATAAAATACCAAATTTCCTATAACTATTTAATAGATAAAGCCGCGTAGTATCTACTATCTTATATACTCGTACAATACAGGGATCTTCTTTTTTTTATTGGGAACCAATTTTTATAGTTACGCTACTATTCTTCAGACTTTATAAATTAGTAAAATTCTTCAGACTTTATAAATTAGTAAAATATACACTGACCTTTCC
Source organism: Agrypnia vestita (assembly GCA_016648135.1). Taxonomy (NCBI): domain Eukaryota; kingdom Metazoa; phylum Arthropoda; class Insecta; order Trichoptera; family Phryganeidae; genus Agrypnia; species Agrypnia vestita. The sequence goes on from JADDOH010001128.1 coordinate 152,840, forward strand.
AATCGTATTTATTTTCATAAGTTTAACACACAATCCATTAAAAATCGTTAGAAAATACATTTATTTTCAGTCATACTGAATTTTTGTATTTACTTTACATGTTAATGCTACCCATAAGAAATCTTTGTAGCACCTATCTATATATACCATACTACATTTTTAATTTTGTCGGTAATCCATAACTGATAAAATAAAAAAGTGAAAAGGCGGCCCTCTATTATTCTTTCGCAATTGTAACGTAAGAAGACAACGAGAACGTAATATTTTTGCACAAAAAACTCACTGAGATGGAAAAATTGTGAAAAAAGAAATTCGCAAATGGTCCGTTCCAATAGGCAAAACGATTTAGGCGTAATTAAATCAACCAAGTGTAAAAAATTTTCATCACAAATTTCAACGACATTTTTTTTATATTTGCCATTTACCTAGACTACCAACTTTGCCAGTAAGTAGGTAAATTATTACGCAAATGATATACATTTTTCATAAATGTAACTTTAATCTATTAGATAGTAATAATAAATTACTAAACCTACACATATAATTTGCATTAAGTCAATACATAAACCGTATCCAGGAATATTCTAGAAACATACCTCCTAAAAAAATAATTTTGAATTTGTCCAATTTTTTTCAGAACACGGTAGGTACTAGATTTTGTCCCAGGGAAAGTTTTATCATAATAAGTCGGAAGAATCTCATTACACATATAAAGGATATTGCTTTAAAAAATTAAAATTGAAAATAGATATCTCTTTAGTGACATCTATGTTTTTTAAGGGGAATGAAAAAGCTTTGGATGCCGATCGCGCTAATGATAATTACACCATACACGTGAAACGAGTTGTAAAACCTAAATATATACACAACTTCCAAAAATTTGATAAATATGGTAGAAATGGTGAACGTTACATTGTGTAAAGTGATCACTTAAGCCGGCCGTACGATAGATCGTAAGCCCTATGAAAACCCAAAGACTTCCATACCTACTTTCCCTTTTAAAAATATAATTTGGTCTCAATGAGACATCTATAATATATCTACAAACCTCCTCAATTAAGTTTTTTTTTTACAATATTTTGAGGGAAGGACTTGATATATTGATTCATTATATCGAGCAAGAAGTTGTATTAGCTCCGAGAACACGGATGAGATTTTCGTCTTTAGACAATTTCGTAGCCCGCAAAGTTTCAGAGTTTCGAACGCTTTCATCCTCTTTTAGGTTTATGATAAACTAGCTGTTCATACCCGGCATTCACGGGTTAAGGATTAAGTTTAAAATAAATTTGTGAGGGTAAACAAAGTTTCGATTCGAAGGGTATAGATTTGCATCGAAAATATATCAGGGGGAGGGGAAAGGGTAAAAGAATAGGAGGGAAATATCACGAATGTTAACCACCAGGTCCTAAAGAATAAGTTTCCAAAATTTTAGTCTGATCGGTCGAACGGTTCAGATTTGCATTGAAAATATATCAGGGGTAAAGGTTAATGTCGCATGTACCTATTACCCGCCTTGTCCAAAAGAACAAGTTTCCAAATTTTGTGTCCGATCGGTCAAATGGTACAGATTTGCATTAAAAATATATCAGGTTAGGAAAAAGGTTAAAAGAATAGAGGGGAAATGTCGCATATGTTACGCCGAGTCCTTAAGAATAAGTTTCCAAATTTTGAGTCCGATCGGTCAAATGGTACAGATTACATCGAAAATATATCAGCGGAGGGGAAAGGTTGAAAGAATAAATGGGAAATGCTGAATATATTACTCGCCGAGTCCTTAAGAATAGTTTCCAAATTTTGAGTCCAGCCGGTCAAACGGTACAGATTTGCATCGAAAATATGTCAGGGGAAGGGGAAGGGGTAAAATAATAGGGGAAAATATCGCCTATGTTCCCCGCCGAGTCCTAAAGAATGAGTTTCCAAATTTTAAGTCCGATCGGTCAATCGGTACATTTGCATCGAAAATATGTCAGGGGGGAGGGGATAAAATAATTGGGGGGAAATGTTTCCTTTGTTACCCGTCGAGTCTTAAAGGATAAGTTTCCAAATTTTGAGTCAGATCGGTCAAACGGTACAGATTTGCATCAAAAATATGTCAGGGGGAGGGGAAGGGGTATGAGAATAGGGAGGAAATATCGCCAATGTTACTCGCCGGGTCCCAAAGCATAAGTATGCAAAATTTGAATCGAATCGGACAGACGGTGTGGATTTGTATAGAGAACAGACAGACAGACAGACAGACAGACATTGAGTTTTATAGGTATAGATTGAACGTTAAATGTCAGTCCATTGACCGTTAATGTTCGGTTAGTGCATAAGGTGAAATTGAAATAGTAGTGAAAACAAAATAAATATTTTTAAATTTAATAATAAAATAGTTGAAGGTGTTCATATCGGTTCTGTGGTATTTTTAGGCTGGCCACCGTGATCCAGGAGGGATATCAAAATATTAGGTCCTTACATATGAAATTGGCGTTTAGTATGGGAGGAACATAAAGCCTATTTTTTTTATTATAATATATTTATTTAATCAAAGTATGTACCATTGCTATCTATGCACTTTTGCCATCTCATAGGTAGTTCATCGATCCCTTTACTAAAAAAACCATTCGGACGGAAATCAATAAAATCTTTGAAGGCGGTTTGGACTGCCCCATCGGAGTTGAATTTTTTCCTTTGCAAGAAGTTATCCAAATTTCGAAAAAAATGGTAATCTGTTGGGGCAAGGTCCGGAGAGTACGGTGGATGTCTTAGACATTCCAATTGAAGCTCCTCTAATTTGGTAGCCGTCTGTTGTGCAGTGTGTGGTCTAGCGTTATCATGAAGCAGCAGTGGCCTAGAGCGATTAACCAGCCTCGGTTGTTTAGCAGCTAGCTTTTCCATTATGGTTTGCAGTTGCTGACAATAGACATCTGCCGTAATCGTCTGGCCAGATTTAAGAAAGCTGTAGTGAACGACACCAGCACTAGTCCACCAAACGCTCACAAGTAACTTTTTTGGAGTCAATTTTCGCTTGGGGCATGGTTTGGCTGGTTCGGCAGGGTTCAGCCATTGCGATGAGCGCTTCCGATTATCGTACAGGATCCACTTTTCATCACAGGTAATGATTCGATTTAAAATCCCTTCATTATTGTGCCGGTTGAGTAATGCAACGCAGCAGTCAACGCGCGTTTGTTGATTTGCTTCACTCAATTCGTGAGGTACCCACCTTTCAAGCTTTTTCACCTTACCAATTTGCTTCAAGTGGATTAAAACAGTTTTATCACTAACACCGCAGCCTGCAGCTAACTCGGATGTGGTTTGCGATGGATCCGCTTCCACAATAGCCTTCAATTCTTCATTATCAACTTTGGTCTCCGGCCGTCCACGGGGCTTGTTCTGCAGGTCGAAATTTCCAGAACGAAAACGTTGGAACCAAAAACGCACTGTGTTTTCTTTTGCGGCACCGTCGCCATACACATCATTAATCCTTCGAGCCGTTTCTGCAGCACTGGTGCCACGGTGGAACTCGTACTCGTAAATAACGCGATATTTCAAGTTTTTCATTTTGTAAACTGAGTGACGCAAAGAAAAAAACAATTGAGGAAAAAACAAATGAATTATAATTTTCAAAACACAAATACATGAGTAAATAGCTGTATAAATTTGGAGTTGGAATTCCTAACCAAAGAGAAGATATTTAAGATCAAATTTGCCAGTACGGCAAAACGCCAATTTCATATGTAAGGACCTAATATAAGGATGTGCGCGCACGGGCGCGCCTTATTCTTCTTCCTTTCCACGTACCTACAGCAAAAGGTCACGATAGCTAGTGTCGGTCCGCAACACGTATTTATAGAATAAAACAGGACAGTATACTACCGCCTGTTCTTTTCTTAAAACAAACCCCATATTTAACTGTAAATAGTTGCGGATATTTTATACGAACCGTATGTTTTTCCGAAAAACGATTCTCGACGTTTTGTTGAATGCTTATTCAACGTCATCAGGAGGACGACCTTTTCCCGCGGACGTAGAGGGCGGACTGGTTACTGGTTTCGAGGGCGTAAATTATATGCACTTTTTTGTGGGTTGTTCACTTCTTCTACAACAGATATCGCCAGTGTGCAATATGTACTAATTACGTCGGCGGACTTTACTGCGACGTTTCTCAAGAGTTGAATAATGTCGTAAGAACAGGGCGCCAAACACTTGATAGTTTGTAACTGTCATCTCTATTGAAATTGGGATGTTTGTATATTTCAATAGACTCCCTCACTAATCTGAGTATAAGGTGCGGTTCTGTTGATAAGATTTTTGTCTTGTCAAATCTGATGAAGTGACAGAGATTTCCTTTGGATGCATGTTCGCAGATTGCCGATATATAGGGGTTGTTGTTTTTAATTTCCAATATGTTCCTTCAATCGTGCAGCCATATTGCGTTCGAACCATATGAAAAAACATACGTATAAAACATACGTATAAAAACATACGTATAAATACATATTCGTATAAAATATCCGCAACTATTTACAGTTAAACATGTCTAACGACCGTAATAACAACCTTAATTCATTAAACCCCGTATTCCCAAAGTGAGAATACACTACAGGTTCTAAGATTTATCTCTTCGTGTCTCATACAGTGGACAAGGGACAATAAGATTTTTTAAATAGAAATTCGAGCACGGGATACATGTCACATCAATATCCTTACTATTTTAAAATTAAGCTAAAGCTTGAAAATATGACAAACTTGCTGATATCCTGTAATAGGGCTCGATCCAGCGACCACCGGATAACTAAGCGAGAGTCATAACCACTTACCGAGATGCATGTTTTTTTCTTAAACCTGATTTTATCAAGATAGTAAATCACATTATCCATAAAGACTATTAAAAATGCAAGAAATATGAAAGAAAAGTATTGTAACGATTTTACATGTTATTAATATAAAATAATATTTTATGCTTTCCGAAAAACCAACAGAAATATAAAATTCTTAAATTAATTTGAAAATAGGTTTAGCACACAAATATTAAAATCATATTTTATTTCCGTGTATCGCATAACGATCTAAAGAAATGGGGCAATAGTTCGGTAAAGAAAAAAAAAGAAATGCAACCTATTTACATAGAAGACGCTAGATAAACCGAAATGCTGTGAAAAAGAAAACTTAGAACACGGCGCGCCAGTGGTCTGCGACCGGTTGCAAAGGTTCGTGGAGCATCAAGCATTCTTAAATATTTATCTTAAATAAGTCTGTAATATTGCAACGGTAATTTTTGTAAAAAAAACATTGCCTTCAATGAAATAGTCTCTCGTTTTTATGTCTACATAATCTATTAGTGATGTAACTAATGTTGAATTTTTGCGAAATTAATGCAAATGCAAACATTCGTTACATCACTAACATGTATATATTATACAGGAAAATAAAAATGAAAATAAAATGAGACTATTTCCCGCTTTAAGAATTTGATCAATCACTTAACATTGTTATTGTTGGACCTCCTCTTCTGCGTCTGCGTGATGCGGGGAGTTTCTCTCTCTTCTCGTACTCTCTAGCAGTTACCAAGCCCCACCGTACTCGAACAAGAACGAGAAGAGATTGTTAAATAGTTAACCGCAAAAGAACTCCACCAAGAATTCGATCACATTGAGCGCGAAAAGAAAATTTTGTGTGATGCAGAACCGAATATGAAAAGATATTTTATCCGGTATAAAACTTAAATGTGGTAAGTAAATTTTTTCGAACTACATCATGGTGTATTAATTAGAATTCATCAGTGTTTATTATTTATTATGTTTTGCTGATTTTATTTCGTTTAGGAAGAGGTTGAATTAATCGCATTGAACGAAGTTTTCCTGTATACCGTGTATCCCAAAAACCATATACATACTTTGTTTGATTATTAAAACAATATTTATTTAGATATACACATAGTTATTACTTCAAATTAAAAGAGATATATGTAAATAAATTTTGTTATCCATTCTAGTCGGATCAAATCAAAGCCGATAACTTTGAACAATGTATTCACAAACATCGCGTATCATATCATTTAGAATTCGGGTACATTCTCTTTAAATTTTCGCCCTCAGTTGATTGATTCATTTACATTTTAACATAATAGGAGGATTCGCTGGTGCTCGATAGTTGCAATTGTGGCGATTTTTTGAAAAAAAATAAGCTTGAAAACTTCACGTCTTCTGCACAATTAGCCAGACACCGCTCACAAAACTTAACTCTGCGATCAGGATCATCTCCATTGAAGGCATGAATTAACGTTGGCATATAGGTAAGGTTTTTAAAGATTATACATTCACGAATAAGATTAAAATGTGAATGTGATTTGGATAACTCCCAGTTTGGCTTCGGGAGTGGTTTTGGAACACGAGAAGCGTTACTGGCAATAGATGTGCAACTGCAGAAATGCCGCGACCAACTAAAAGACGTTTTTGCGTGTTTCATTGATTATGAAAAGGCGTTTGATAGAGTGAAACACGCGGACCTCATCAAGATGCTCCAAGAGCGTGGTATTGATGACAAAGACATTAACATTATTAAAAACCTATATTGGAACCAGGAAGCTGTCATCAAGTTTGGAAACTAGCTCAACAAAGTCTATAGGTACCAATCAAACGTAGAGTTCGACAAGGGTGTATATTGTCACCTATGTTATTCAATTTATACTCCGATCCGAGTATTCAAGGAGGCTTTGCATGACATAGAACTGGGGGTCAAGGTTAACGGTGTACACGTCAATAATATCAGGTATGCGGATGATACAGTCATTCTGGCAGATAGCATGGAAGACTTACAAACACTCGTAAACAGATTAATGAGGCTGGTGTGAGACTGGGTCTTATCATGAACGTGAGTAAAACAAAGTTCATGGTGTTTAGTAGGCAAGATCACACGGAAGCACGCCTCACATTGAATGGGGCTGGTATAGAGAGAGTGACAAAGTTTAAATACCTTGGAAGTATCCTAGCGGAAGACCTCGACCCAGAAACCGAAGTCAAATGCAGAATTGAAGCATCGCGAGCTGCTTTTAACAAAATGAGACAGATATTCTGCGATGACAATCTTAACCTGAAACTTCGACAGCGACTGGTCAAATGTTATATATGGTCAGTCCTGCTGTACGGAGTGGAATCGTGGACCCTCAAAGTGAGTAGCATGAACCGGCTGGAGGCGTTCGAAATGTGGATACATCGGAGAATGCTCCGGATACCCTGGACGGATATGGTCAGCAACACAAGAGTTCTTCAAAGAGCTAGAGTGAATAGAGAGTTGCTGACAAATATCAAAATCCGAAAGGTATCGTATTTGGGTTGTGTGCTCAGAGGAGAAAAATATGAATTGCTCCACCTGATTCTTATGGGCAAGATAGAGGGTCGTAGAGGTGTTGGAAGGAGACAAATTTCCTGGCTCCGCAATATACGCGACTGGACGGGCATAAGAAGTGTTGGAGAGCTGTTTTGTGCTGCCCAGGACAGGGACGCTTTCTCTCGGGTGATAGTCAACGTTGGGGGGACCTGACATGACACCAAAAGAAGAAGAAGATATAGGTAACTATTTTAATGGGCGCAGTTAGAAATATGCGATGGGTTCTCGATTTTAAAGTTCCTGATTCACGCGCCGGTTGCCGAACAGATTTCCTTGGAATTTCGCGGCAACTTTCCAGCAACTCTTCTTTTCTCGTGGAGCTTGTGGATGCCCCCGTTTTTCCAGACATTGTGGACATGCTGATAGTTCTGTCTGTTTCAAATTTATCTCTAATGCCATTAACGTGAGTCCCGTAGGTGGATCTGTATGAAACTCCCTTCTAAACCGTCTTTGCACTTCCACTACATTCTCACACTTATGGTAACCCTTTAAAATAAATTTGCATTTTTTTATGTATAGTTTGATATAAATCACTGTTTTAAATCAAGCGCATCTGGAAAAGAATGAAAATTCTTTTCGGACACCTTGTATACACATGAAATGTTTTACGGAGATTATGTTCAAGAAAGCGCATTGAAATTTTCTGGAAATTTCACTATGAAAACTTCTGTAATAAGTTGTTTATCTTTTGAAATCTACCTAAATACACGAATGTGTGGTGATTACATTTGGTTGCTTCTTTTTATTGAATGATATGTTAACGTCCTCACTGAAATTATTATCATACCTACGCCGCTGGACTATCGACAAGTACACTTTTAAACTTGGTATTATTAAAGTCAACATTGGCAGGTACATAGATCTTGTTAAACCATTGAGCGCGAAATTAAAGGTAATTCATAAGGAAAACCAAGTGACCCACGACCCGCGGGAACTTTCTACAAATTTTAACGGCTTATTTTATGTAGCAATCCTCTAGCCCCGGGGTTGGGAACCACCGATATGCGTATGTTATATTTAATGTCGGGGAGAGTGGGACAAATGAGAATAGATATAATTTATATTATTTAGGTGCAAATTTTTTGAACGCGTTAAATCGGTTCAGCACAAACAAATGTAGCGCTAATAATGCGTGCTGTAATTGATTTATAATAATCGTTATCATTATTGATATATATATGAAAATCTCGATGAAAATACAGTTCGTAGAAAAGACATTACTTTAAAATTGTTGGAAGTTGAGGCATTTGGAAAGACTTCTGAAAGAAGTTCTGTTTTCTATGACAATAAAAACACGGATTTTTTAAATATTCCACGAAAATATTTAAAAACAACGATTAATTTCCGATAGTTTAATATAATTTGAATGTTTTTTAATATCAGTTTGTTCGTATTCTACTTTTTTTATGTACATTTTTTAATCTTTTTAATGTACTCTAAAACATTTTTTTAACTGGCAACAGAAATCATCTACTAATTTTTTTTTAGCATAATTATTTATACATCAGCTTTTACATACAGAGCATTTATACATTTATACAGAGCAACATCATTTTGAGCATAATTAATATATAGATACTGTGTAGAATGGTTTCATTAAAGCACCCATGTAGCTATATTGTTACTATTGAAAAACCCAATCTTGCCTAATAATGTCATCGTTTTGGTAGACAAACAATGACCCAAGTTCCGGTGTGCGTTTTTTTTAAATCATACTGACATTATTTTTATTGAAACGTAGGCATCCCCCTCTCCCCTGCGTCCAAAAATAAAGTGTCAACTCTATTCCTACTCTCTGACAGATGACAGACGCAGTATGGTCACAGCAAAAGCAAAATAACTCATTTAGCGGCTATTTTCTCTCAAAAACGTGTGAGTTAGAAATGAGGCGGAGAACTGCAGAATGCGAGAAGAAAGATTTAATAGGTCAGAGGTGTACTGGGAGACACGACAAAAATAAAATAGTACCTTTAGTAATAATTATTGTGATTACGGTTATTAGAGTGATTATTGTGACTACGGATATATTATTAGGTGTGCCCATAAGTAATCAATTATTTTTGTTGTGGAATGTTTGCTTCAGTCAAGCTCAGTAAAGTGAACGTGTAAAGACGTGTTTTATACGCAATATCTGTGGTCTTGTGACTTGTGACAATTTTTTTATTTTTTATTACTCTGTTGTAAAATGGTGGACAATCAACTAACTTAGAAAATTTACGTCATTGCATGCTGTTTCATTTTCTATCTGGTGTTAATGCAACGGTTGCAACAAAGAAAATTTGTGATGTGTATGGAGACGTATTGAAAGTAAATAAGTGCCAACGTTGGTTTAGAAAAATTTCCGATGGTGATTTTGACTTGTCTGATAGCGATCGAAGTGGGCGCCCGGTAGGTTTTATTACTGACGCTTTAAAACACCTAGAAGCATATTTTTCTTAAAAGTCTACCAACAAAATGCCAAAAGGTCCTAGGTACAATGGAGATTAAATCGATTATAAATAAAATTAAATTTAGTTAAATTCTTTTTTTTGTTGCCACTAAAATAATTGATTACTTATGGGTATTATTATTTTAAGCTATTATGCACGGTGAAACGGAGTGGATGTTTCAATATTTGCGTGCAAGTGACAACGGGCGTGGAAATAACGTAGAAAGTTTTATCCAACAACTTATTTAATTTCAAGGAAACACAGAGTACATAAGCAAAAGATATATAAAAAACACACTGAAAATTGGCACAGGCACATGGGTCTCTGCCATTTTGATGGGATTACCCGTGATCATAGTAAGCTTTCCGGCGAAGGCTCTTACCGGAAAAAGCTCGACGGAAAGAACAATAACATCTCAGGCCCGAGTGCATGAATCAATACTTAATGATTCAAAGATTAAGGTATGCTTTCAAAGCGTAATTTTCAGTACTAATTAACACTTTTAAGGCGTACTTTAAACTTTAAAACATTTAAGTATTGACTCTGTATTCGGGCCTTAGACATTCACATCAACTTTTACTGAGGTGAGATATAAAATTCATTTCATGTTACTTAAATCCATATTTCAGAATATTTTGATTTTTCATTGACCAACCTGCAAACCGCAAACTTAAAGGAATCAAGTTTGTGATTTGCTATTACCACTTATTAAGCTCAGCTCAGCTCAAACTTCACACAACGGCCGGGCTACCCTTCTCGGAAAGGGTGCCATTTGGTATACAACGGCAAACTGGCGATAGTTCTGCCGGACCTAAGCCTTATTAGGCAGTGGACACAATAGCTAGACCGCATTCAAAAAAATTTACGCAAAAAATATATGTGTTGTTACGATGCAAAAAATGAACACAAAAGAAGTTTTTCTAGTAAGCAACGTTTTTTAACTAAAAATATATATTTTTATTTGGAATATCATACTGAGGCTTGTAATACGGGCTTGCCAGGCAACTTTCCCCCGCTTTCTTCTTACCGGACAAAGCTAGGGAATGTGATTGTGGTCGACCTATAGTGCGAGATTTTTGTTCATACCCAGGTGTCCGTATGAACATGTGCGTCAAATTTGTGGCAAAACAGACTCACAACTGAAGTAGAAATGGGAGGACTGAGTGCCACATTCTTATGTACTGACATACAATTCTCTCAGCTTATCTACATTCTTAGGTCTTATTTAACCTTATCGATTAATGAAGCTCCTTCTAAATAGGGATATCTTCCAGGATAATAATAATTAATGGAACGTTGAAGGGTCCAGTACTTATATACTTTTTAAAAAAAGTTTTTAAAAAACGAATTTTATCCAAAATTCACATGCGAATTGTGACACGACTAATAACTATTGGGCGTCATGTGATCCATTAAGCGTTACTTGAACGTTTGTAAAAATTCGTAAAAAACTAACCCATAAAACCAAGTTTTTGTTATACTCCCTTTTTTGTAAAATATAACAATTAAAGACGAATTAAAACATATAACATAATACTAAGCTTACAGGAATGTAATATATTTCTAAAATGTCAGATGTTTTGAGCTTTAATAAGACACTTCATGCTTTGAAGATTATATTCTAAAAATATTTATCAGTCAGTTTAATCAAGATTTTGATAGATTCAATTATCAGCAATATCGTAGCTTATGAATTTCCAGCGTCAAATGATTTAAAATAGTCAGAATCAGATTTGAGTAATGTAGAATTGTTCAAAACTAAGCAGAAGTCTAAAAGAAATAAATTTTTATTCGATTTCTTCTCAAAAACCGAAGGGTGCTGTCATCTGTGAACCGATTGTCATAAATTCTCGAAATTCGTGGTGAAGTTTATGAAGTGAATAAATATAATACCGACGGAGTAATTCAAATTTTAAATATGCCGAGACGACATCAGTCCGCCGTTGGTAGTAATCAAACTTTTCTTGCAAACTGCGGGTCAAACGGAATACAACGTTGGTGTTTTGGTTTAAACCACGTATGGATGTTGATATTTTTTAAGTGGGTGTACCTATATTTTTAATTTTAATGGTTTCACGATTTTTAAAATCATATCGGTTATTCTATTCATTTCCTAGAACGTTTGTATGGTTTCCAATTTGAAAAAAAAAACAATAAAACTTCGAAAAATCCAAAATTATGCTATAATTATTAATTTTTTTAAATAAAAATTTGTTTGACCATTTTCATCGTCGCCAAGAGTTTGCCTGGAAAGTTTCAGCTCGATTGGATCACGGGAAAAGAGTTAAAAATCGATCCAAAGTTTTTTCGACAGACAAGCAGACGCTACGAGTTTAAAGAAAGGGAGTAAAAACACGATTCATTTGTTTATATACTGTCTGTAAGAAATTGAGGATTGCTGTAAATCAAGAACCTCAAAGAAGTGGAAATATCATGGTTGACGAACCTGAAACAATGGTTTGGTCAATCCCCAAGTCTGGCGAAAATATTGCATGATAGCCTGCGTCCAAGAAGAATACAATTCCAAGCCAACCGAAATAGTTTTATGTCTACTTTTACGAGTCGCAAAGTCTTGTCAATACGCACCTTAATATTCATTATTTCATTTCTTGAAGCATGTCAAAACCATCTAATTTGTTAACTAAATTTTGTTCTGGTCTTATTGTGAAACGGCATTACGAAAATTGATTTTATTAATATTTCATTCACTTTGTATAATACTTTTTTATCGCGGCACCCATCATTATTGATTTTATTTATATTTATTGGGCAGTACGAAAATGTAACGGAATTTTTCAGCGACAGGTGCATTTTACAATCAAATCAGAGACAATGATTTCACGGACTCTCACTTTCCGAGTCTCAGCAGTGACGCCACAGTCGTCAATAAATTGGCCCCAATCAAATCGTAATGCTCGGCAATAATCGGTCGATCAACCAATATGAATTGGAAATTTTATTAGTACCGTTTAATTTCATAACTTTATTTTCGTGCGCGTTACCAGTTTCGCATTTTTGCGCGATCCCACTACCTAATGTAATTTGTGTGGTGACTAATTAGGGCTTTCTTTCACAGAAGTGTTCCAAAAAACCAAAAGCGATAACGAAATAGCCAAGTATGTCCAAGTAATGAGGTTCGCTGGATTTCTTTGTACGTTTTAAACATCTCTCCAGTTGACGAGATGTAGACACCTTTAGCTGAGGCTTTAGTCTAGGCTTTAGTCGTTGATTTAAATTAAGTCGCAAGATGGACCGCGTTTTCCTTGGAAGCTACGCACTCCATTTGCGCGGTGATTTTGTTTATCATATCACTTGTTTATTTGCAAAACAAAATTTAATGATATCTTTTGATTTACGATGCACCTCTTAACTTTACTTTCAACATTATTTATAATTTTTCACACGAAGCAAACACATTGTGGTGAGACAAAATGTCTTTAAATAAAATCATTCTTTGTTTAACACCACTTTATTGAGTTTAAACCAGTTTCGACTCACAGCTGAGCCTTCATCGGGGTTCAGTATTAACTAAATATAAACATAATTACAAACAATCAAGAAAATATTAAGGGAAGAAAGAGACAGAACGTCAACTGTGGTGGGGGTTGGGTGAGAGAGAGAGAGGGTACGGGTGGGTGTAGTTAATTGAAGGGGAATATATCTAGAATTGGGCTACTTCAAAGGCTTCTAAATTATTGAGACGTATACCTACGTCTTTTCTATGAAGTACATCTACAACCGAAGATTAGTTAAATGCGTGTTTTTTTTCTATTATATGAATTGCAAATTCTGAATAGCCTACACTATTTAGGCACATTTTTTGTTCAATGACTCTTGTATTCATATTCCTAGCTGTTTTTCCTATATAAAATGTAGGGCAATTGTTGCACCTGAGTTTAGTATATCCCTGAATAGTTTAGATTATGTTCTTTATCTTCAGAATTAAAGCCGCTTTTTACACAAATAACAACTTAGGGAGACTTTTGATAAATTCTAACGATAAAGAACATAAACTAATGTATTCAGGGATATATAAACTGTTTTCTGTTTTTCGATCGATAATGTAGTTGTCATGAGTATTTTATAACATGCTCTATAACAAAGTGCTTTAGAAATCCGGAACGAGAGCGAATCGTCAATACGGGTTACATTTATTCATTCGCGAATTATGTCACGTTCTCTCGCTCTATTAAACGAAGCTGGGGTAATTGATGCTACATCTGTATGTGAAGAGTGTTTCTTTATTTATCTTTCGCACGCATTAAAGAGGCGCATTAAAGGGACTAGTGATAATTAGTGCGAATTACTAAATTTAGTATGAATTAAAGAACTGTGCCACGATTAAATTCGTGTCCAAATAATTAATTTTAATTATTTTCTAGTGTTTCATTTGCCTCTCACAAACGCAATCCCACGACAACATAATTTTAAACAATAAATAAAACGGTTATTTAAAAAACGTTTTTCGTATGAGAAGCACAGAAACAAAACCGCCACTTTATAATTGACGAAATTAAGATGTACCTACATATTTGAAACAAATTATACAGCCAGAGCGAAGATTTTAAAATTTACAAATTTTCGATAAAATGTATTCTGAATTATACAAATATATTTTCAAGAGCTTTAGTTAGTTGAAAAATAACAATATTTGCCAGATAGTCATTTTTAAATACGTCGTCTATTTTCTTCAATTGCATAGTGGCGATTCTGTTTCTAAGCCCCTCATATCCAAAGCACATGCATCGTACTTTCCATGCATCGAATAGTTTTTTATTTTTTTTATTATTTTCTTTGTACATTGCCTGAATTTTATTTCTAGTTTAGATTGTGTTATTATGATTTCTGGGTAAAAAGCGATTCACATTTTATGCATTTATGTACTTTATTTTATACATTGCATATTATTTATAACATATTATTTTTACTAAAATAATAATGAACGCTTAATTGTTAAATACAACATTGTCACGGGATGTGGCTATGGGAGGCAAATGAAAAACACCAAAACAATCTAAAGTTTAATTTATTACCAAACAATCACTGAACACGAGTTGAATCTGAGCACTATTCTTAAATTTATATTTACAAAATATTTTCAGAATATATATTTTTCATTACATTCACTTTAGTCAATTTAGTGTAAAGATTTTGAATCTTATTACCAAAATTACAGCTAATCATGCATTCAATCAATTTTATTATGAAAGGTCCATTCACTCTTAAAGCATTTGTTTAAAAAAAGTCAACAAAATACTTTGTTATTGTCACAAATAAAATATAATCCCGAAGCCCTATTTAATCTTTCTAGCAATAGAGTTATTTTTGGTTCACTTTTTCTCGAAATATTTCCACGTAAAGACCATATATTTTTTTAATAAATTGAATAACCTAAGTGCAAACAGAAAGTTTGTTGAAAAATATACTATTATTTTTGACTAGGTTGTTAAATACAACGTTTACAAAAAGATAAAAATTCACATTCCATCTCCTATATTGCAGCATCCAAAAAAACATAAATGGATTGAATTTTTTGATTAAATTTTACATTTGTATTAAGAAAATTTCATTGTCATTAACACAAAAATATTTTAAAAAATACACGTTATGCCCAAAAATTTTAAATAATTCTTTAACGGAGCCCATAAAAAGTGAACAAAAATATCATTTCAGACGTCGTGACGACGCGTCGGCCGAACGCCGCACACTGTGATATATTCCAAATCTAGCGGAACTAAATACAATGTATACTAATTTAATTTTTATCTCCGGAAGTAACTGAATAGATTTTTATGAAACTTTTCCTGAATGTCCATAAATATATTCTTTATATGTACACATAACTTCAAATCTATTCAATTTCATAGAGTTTCATGCAAGGAAAAAAACAAAAGTCGGTTCATTCGACTTATATTTGCACAAATTGAGCTTGTTTTATATACAACATGTCACGTTATTAAAGCAAACCCTGAAAGTACTTTATTAAGAATCTGCTTCTGGTCTAAAATGTTCAAGCAACCATGACCGAATATCAATAGTTATGGAGATATGCAATATCAAAGTTTGCATTTTTTTAAAAATATTTCTGACTTATTTTTTGCAAAAAGTTGAACTATCATGACAGTAACTTATATCGATTATGAAAAATTCATTTGCTTCAATACAACTTCAATAAAATGATAAAATCCTTGTAAAAAATAACTTTTTTCAATTTTTGTAATTAATCGAA
The DNA here is from genome assembly GCA_016648135.1 of Agrypnia vestita. NCBI lineage: Eukaryota > Metazoa > Arthropoda > Insecta > Trichoptera > Phryganeidae > Agrypnia > Agrypnia vestita. Next base: position 168,869 of record JADDOH010001128.1, read on the forward strand.
TCTTGCGAAGGGTGGAACTCTGTTTTTGCTTTCTTGACAAGATGGTAAGCTGGATAAATATTTAAATTTTTACCCCTAGACTGTTGTCTCAGTGTGTTATACTGGTGGGTACTCAATTTGGCATTGACCATTAGTGTCAAGGCGGCTTCTAGAGAGAGTTTGGCTCTGGTACTTCAAAAATTTGTCTCGCTTTTTTTATTCGATATATATTTATATTTCCTCAGTAAGGAGACTCAGCAGCTACCTCTTTCATTAGATTGGCTGCATCCCTATTCCCGGATGATCTCAGACTAACTTCAGTGGCGACCGTTAAATCTTCTTGAGTTTTTGTAGAAACTAGATCTATGATTTTTCCCTTTTGGATTTATAGTTGGAAATACTTTTTCGAATGACTTCCAAGGCCTACCTGATCTTGTACAATCTCGTAAACCTGCTGAACTTGAGGATGGAAGCAGGTCGAGAAACTTAGAAGGCAATGATACTATATCTTCAAACTACCCATCATGTTCAGCCAAAAATTTCGATAATTTTCTACAGATCTTCTCCAACTTTGCGTCTATTTTTGCGCTAAGACTGCTAACGTAAATTTGTAGTTCTCAAGGCGTGCTTTTCGAATTAACCTGGTTGTGTTTTTGTATTATAAAAATCTAAATGCACCTGTTTTGATCCTTTTTTGCCATTTAAAAGTCATACTTAAAATATTAATCTTTTCATTATTGTAGGTACTCCTAAAGAAAATAAAAAAATATTGTATGAGTGTCGAAAACACGTGCCGCCAAATTTAATGAAATCTTACAGAATATGAACCAAAGCAGTAAATAAAATTATTTTCTCGTTGGGTACCCACGGATATTTTTTGTAAAGTCAAAGCAAAGTCACACTTCTTCAAAAATATTACAATTTTGATATGTACAAGTAAATGGCTTTGTATCTGGCAATAAAATATATATATTGTAATACAGTTTACTTTGTAAAGTAGCCATAGATGTGAAGATAAAATATATATGTGTATTAGTAACTGTACTTCGAAATAAATTCACGTTTTTTCTTGATAACAAAGACTCAAATTAACGAACAAAGTTGCTGTCAGAATGACGGCCTATGCAAGTGTCACTTTGCCAGGTTGCCATATGAAAACCGGTGCTGTTATTTAGCAAATAATTATCAAAACATATAGTCTAGGTAATTAGCTACTGTGTATATTTTACTAATTTTTATTTTCTTGCTTTTTAATTTTTGAATAAAGTTCCGCTAGATTGCGAATATATTACAGTGTGCGCCGGTCGGTGAACACCGTCAGGCTGTTGTCTCGCGATTCTATATAAATTATATCTCAAATGCGTCGTAAACATTATGCAAATGTCGGAAAACGAAAGTTACTAATGCAAGGAATTGGTTTTACAAATAGCATTCCGAAAGAACATAGCTTAAACCTTTTAAAAAACGATTCAAATATTTTTATTTGTAACCATCAAACGGTTCAAACTACGCCGACATGGAAAGAGTGATGGGATCATTTCAATCGGCATTTTTGTTCGGTACCGCAAGATTAAATTTTGACTGCATTTTTTTCAGTGAATCGGATATTGAATTATGTGCGATTTAGAATCTTCGATTAGTAAAGATATGACAGGGAAAAAATTATAGATATCTTTTAATATTTTTTTCGTTAATTTTATGGAATTAATATACTAAAAGCCAATCTCTGTGATGTTACGCTGTGTACCTGGGCATTTTATTTCCATAATGGAACAATTTAAATATTCAAAAAAAAAAACAAAACATTGAGATTAAGTACATTAAATCATATTAAAAATTACTTCTATAAATGTCGCCACTTGTTTTAATGTCGTTATCACCAAATTGCCTGACCGACGATCTGTGGGACTTATTAAATAGCCGTCTTTCAATACACAATTTTATATTTAAATGGAAATAATAGAAAGACGAATTGTTTATTTTCAACACATTTTTGAGAAACTAAAATTGTTTCTCACTGTAAACAATATGGATGCATGCTAATAAAGATTTATATTAACAAAGAAGTTAGTAATTACTTAAAATCTATGTTTAAAATGAAATGCAACGTCACTTTATCTGTGGTCATTCTCTATTGTGGTGACAAACTAAACTGCGATGGCTCGCCGTTTATAGACGAAAAATATTCTCGAATATTTTAGTTTTTTTAATTAAGTGCGTCCCACCGATTATTCATTTATTCTCCGGCTATTAAGAAACTGTTTATATGCTCCATTTTTGTCGTCCCTCGTTATATATTTTTATTTATTGTGGTCAATTGTCGATATTTCTATGAATCGTTTTTCCCTAGTTTATATAATCCGATCTTACGAATCCTTTTTTTCCTTTTATAACATCTTTATATGTTGTTTTATGTTAAATACCCTGTTTTAATAAATCGTTTTGTTTTCGTTTATATGTTCCGTTAATCGTTTTTTATTGTACTTTTTAAATAATCGTGAGCCGTGCACTGATTGCGTGTCACACTCTAATTATATAAAGTTGTCATTCCAGCAAGTTACGGATAGACAACCAAATTATTATATTTAGATATTTGAGGTTACATTTCTGTTACTATGAGTTTTCATTCTTTTCATAAAATTCAGTAAAGTAATAGACAATGATCAGTGTAGATTTATACAACTCAATACTTTGAGCATCATTAGTATATAATTTGTCTTTATTTTAGTTTTTAAATATTACTTCTACCGCATACATGAGTACATGCATGATTTTATATTCGTTTATTATGGTCAGTTGTTGATCTTTTCTACTATGTAGCACTACGCAGTTAAAAGGTCAGGCGTTGAAGTTTGCACATCTCTATTTCGTTTTATAGTATTGTATATTTCTCGATATCGTCTTTCGTGCAACAAATAATACACTTTCGAGCGACACTAGCGCTATTTTTAGCGGGAAGTTATTAAACTAATGCGAATATGGGAGGTATGGCAGCCTCTTAATTCGTACTATTTCATGCTGTTTTTATTGCTTCGGTCACTTTCTAGTAAATTCCGTTCAATATTCGTATTCTTTTCGTATCATAGATCGTATCGTAGAAAAACTTTTTGCCCACCGGCAGGTACTTCCTTTATTATTATTATCGCTGGTATTACTAACGCTGATCACACTGAGCTCGCTTTGTTGCTAATATCGCGTTGGTGAAACGTCACGTCACTGACTCGCTCCGCCTTTATACAGGTGACATCAGCCTTTATATAGGTGACACCACATTCTAGATCCTTCGAGACTCCACGACAACCGTATAATCGCCTCAAGAGACTTGTGAAGCACTCTAGACGATTCTAGATTGTTCCATAGTCTTGTTGTAAGTATAACCGAGTGACAAACTTCGAGAGGCCCCTACAGCGTGCAATTAATCCGAATTCTAGTGTCTCCTTACAATATTAAAATATTACTCAAGCCTGGGTATTTTGTGAACCGTTTCGCTTCTGTAACTGGGCCTCTTGGCCCGTTGAAGCGTAAAATTCTTTTAAAAGGAATAAAGAGTCAAATAAATAAATATATATAATTCATGGGGAACCAAACATAAGTAAAAATTTAGTTCATTAAACTGTATATTTTAAGTCTAATTTCAAAGAATATATTGCATTTAAACAATATATTGTATAATTTGTTATTAAAATTTTTTTTGGATCGGTAGATTCTGCGTAAATCGCGCCCAAAAATATTAAAACATTACCACCACGTCAATAAGAAATAAAATCATGTTTGAAGAAATCCCATACTTAGGTACCTCCGGATCTTTCTGCAGAATATGCATTATGTGTGATGTTACGCCGCACGCCTCAAATAATTAACTGTTAGATCTTCTGAGCAACTGGAAAATGAGCTTAGAATTTGAATCAGCTAAACAAAGCTTTGATAATTAATTGGCGTTCAACACACATCGAACAAAGGCAGAAATGTATAACAAAGTAACGGAAAATTTTGTTTTTTAAAAGAACCTCCTCCGTTGCGTCATCAAATAATTTCAATAGTCAATAAAATAATTATTTTGAAATGCGAATTAAAATAATAAATTAAGCTAGCCGGCAAACTTAAAAATCTATTATTTTTATCGGGTATATTCTCACGGATTAACGATACATTTAATAACAATCATGTCTTGAACCTTAATATCAAACATAATAATTTCGTTGTCTCTCCGTCCGTCTATCCATCTGTCCGTCCGTAATTTCGTTCAAATTTACGGCTAAAAAAAACAAATTAAACGGCCGGCGATGAGACTTGAACCCCCGGCCAGCAGACCCGAAACGGCCACTTAATGTTGCTACCTCCGAGCTTGCTGGACTGGTCAAAAACACTATACGTATAGGACTTAGCAAAGACCCGAACTATTTTATTTTCCGCCCAGCACAAAGACCAGGTTTTAAAATACATAGTAACATTAACTACCGACAGAGAAAATATAAAAAAAAGTTCAAATATTTTGATTAAAGTCGTTATTACCTACTATTTCATGGATGTCGGCTTTAAATAAGTAAATACTTATTCTGACATTTTTGTCGGGTTATAGCTAGTTTTAAATAACTTTAAATTTTTGCCGTGATGAATATTATAGAAAGTAGGTAAATACTAGTACGAATACGAATATCAAACCTACTTCGGCGAATAGGAATACGAATAATTCAACAAGGTAATAAATAATACACCACTGTTCTTTTTTTATTAAGAGATTTAATCATTAAAATTTACCACCGGCAATTTTTTTCTCTCTTCTTCTCTTCTTTTTTCTTCTTCTCGGCGTTAGGCGATTTCTTTTATCCGTTTGTTTGTACATTCCCAGCGGTCGAAAATAAATATCACTTTTTTAACACTTACTGTTATTAGATTTAATTTGAAATTATTTAATATAAGTTAACACTTTTACACACGACGGAAATAAAATGGAACGAACAATATGTATTAAAAAAAACTAGATGAAAGAACTCACGTTATGCTGTGAAACAAGCAACAATTGACAACTTGAGAACTAAACAAATCTATTCATTCAAGGAATCCCCAATAGTAGAGGGCATCGATGTGTTCGGATACACGGTGCACAGCCAAACCGTAATTTGCATTGCGTTCAGTTATAAATTGTTTGTTTTTAATATTCGTAATGATATTCGGTGAATACAAATATTCTGTAAGTATCTAGTATTCGGCGAATACGAATATTCTTTTTCGTATTCGTTGCATCACTACGAACCATTATTATAAGCTAAGACAGCAATATACATTTCAACAATTCAACCCCCAAGGATATGGGGGTTGAATGGTATATTCGTGGTGATATTCGGCGACTACGAATATTCGGTAAATATCTACTATTCGGCGAATACGAATATTCGTATTTCGTATTCGTTGCATCACTAGTAAATACCAATATTATTTTAAGTTAGTAGAAACCAGTTTCAGTCTCGCCACATGTATTATTTATTATTTTCATCCACACTGTCTTAATATTTAATTGAAGTCAGTATTTCATACAATGATAGGAATACTGGCGACTCTCTTTCATACAATATTTACGTGTACCTGCATAAATAATCAAATCCGGTCTATATTATATTGAAATAACAACCATCATTATAAAAATGTTTTTATTCTGAGAACAGGGGAGATATCTTGATAAATTTAGTGAAATTTATATTTAGTTTGAAATTTTCATTTAGAAATTTGTAAATTAAGAATCAAATCAAACGAAATTTCACAATACTTTTTTGTATCGTACCATACGAAACAGATGGCGATAATCAAAATTACGTAAGTGAAGGAAGCTGGAAGGTAAATAAAAATACTCGAATCCGAAACTTTCAATGTTTCAACGATTTTATTACGACTTTTTTTTAGATGGATCATTGAATAATTTCCTTTAAACATCTTACTGTGGTTATATCTATGAGTATATTATTGTGATTAGGTAGGTATACATTAGCAGGTGGGAAGGAGTTTACTCGAATTATGTTCGTTTGGACTGCTTCTTTTCAATACCTACCTAAAATTTGAACTTGTAAAAACTCAATCCTTGAATGAACCATTCTATTTTTTTAAATTTTAATTAAATTTTTTAATTAATTATTAGAATTAAAAATTAAAACTGACATTTTATAATTCTAAAAAAATTTAAGATTGCCGAAATATTTTTTCACCGAGCGTACGGTTCAGGAAAAAAAGTGATAATACTTTATTTAACAATCTTTGATTCCAATTTATGTAAATTACTAGGAAAAAAGTAGTGTAAAAAAATTTCGGATTTTCGGAGAAATCTTGTAAAAAATTATGATTTGTTTAAATGCGGTAAATGATATTTTTGTTGTTGTTAAATATATTTATCCTATGTACTTGTACTCTGTAGACAACCAAAACATCAAACATAAACATTTCGTTGTCTGTCCGTCCGTCTGTCTATCTGTATGTCTCCGTAACTTCGTGTAATGTCCGTAATTTCGCTCGAATTCACGGCTAAAAAACGAAATTAAACTGCCGGAGATGGGGCTTGAACCCCGGGCCAGCGAACCCGAACTGGCCGCTCAACGCTCGTTGCTACGTCCACCTCTACGTGGATCGCCAAAAAGATACTATAAATAAATACTAAGGCTTAGCAAAGACGCGGGCCAATGTTCCGTCATTTTTGACGGGTTGCAGCTAGTATTTATATAATATTCGTTAGAAAGTAAAGAAACAACTGAGTTATCTTTTTTTAATTCGGGGATTAAGTGCACCTCCGTATCTACCTACCTTTTTTTGTTTTTTGACATAAGTGAAAATAGTAAATCATAAACTTTCTTTCTTTTTATATTTGTGGTTTCTTTTGTTTTTGGATTATTTTGTTTGTGGATTGCAGGTTGCTCAATTAAAAATCAAAATATTCTGACACATGGATTTAATTAACATGGAATGAATTTTATATCTCACCTCAAAAAAAGTTGGTGTGAATGTTATGTATGTTTGTCATCCTATGCTGAAAAACGATAGACAATGAATGGGAGCTCTTTCCATACTCAACTCTGTTCTGCCCTTTATACTACTTTCCAGACGAGTGTCTAGACAAGTCTCAACCGTGTAGGCACGCACCATAAAAGATACAGTAAGTATGCATAAAATGATTTCTTTATTTTATTTAAATATAACATAAGCAATCAAGTTTTCGCCACTATTCATTGTGTCATTTATCTGTTGCGTCTAAAATACTAACTACCTACATCGCCAAATAAATAAAAGATGTGAATAAAATAATTGTATGTGATTTATAATAACCAAGTAGATATTTTAATGAACAACATCAGTGTCTTAATCCCTGCATTGTTACTCTTTGTATTGACCATGGATTGAAGAAAAGAATTAGTTCGGCATTCAACGATTAATTTATTCACTCTGAAGGTGCACAATCAAGAATGATTGCGCAAGATGTGCGCGCAGCATCCCAGCCCTACACAATCGAGCGGAAGCGTCCTGCTCATTGAAAGCAGCCGTCGCTTGCATAACGTCTTCTCCGCCGAGATCGCGCAAGAAAGAAAAGCGACACGGCCATTAGTGGTGGCTCTCCGCGATGGTACTCGCGGCCGGCAGTTCAGTACCACAGACAACTCGCGCGCGGTCTGCCGGCGCGTCCCGACCGTCCCGCGCGAATATTCAAACCGCAAAACGATCCTTGTCTTTGGTGCTCGCGTAAAAATATTGACGTTTCGCTGTGGTGGAGCTAGTTTATTCGACATTTTAATTTTAGGTTATTTTTACTGTAAATAAATGTTTATTCTCGGTTGACGTTAATATATTTTCTAGTTTTGTATACATCGTAAAGAATGCGCTACAAGGTGAGTTTAGAATTTATTTTAATTATATTAAATTAGCGGCCATATCACGATATTGACACAACTATTTTTTCATAAACATAAATTACTCGTTTCATTATAAACCTCTTTGTTTTAATAATTACACCAAAGCAAGAGAAAAAACTGTGAGATTAATCGAATATCCATGTGATTCTCTTTTTTATTTTCCATTATTATCTTATTAATTTAGTAAAAATAAAAAAGTATTGATGATAATTTTATGTGATACTTTTCAACTGTTTTAAATCGATCTAGAATATGGAATTTTAAAAACAAATGTCACCTTTATTATTAAGTATATTTGCTCTCATCATGGATCGATTAATATATCATTTATAAAATGGTGTAAATATTTACATAAATAGGTATTATGAACAAGTGTACCTACCTAATCTCCTTTCATTGTACCTACGTATAAATAAATTATGTGCCTTATTTCATGTTTTACTTCACTAATAGTACAAAAATTATAGGCACCCTTCGATATCTCGCAGGACGTCATGTGTCGCTTGATTTATATAAAAAATATATTCCGGTATCGAAATTTATCTGTTTAATATTTGAAGTTAACAATTTTATAAGTAACAAAAGTTAAAATATTCTACTGAGATTTTCTTTCCGTGTCCAACAGATATTACTATTAATTTATTCAAGTTTTATTACTTTTTTTTAGAAGTAATAAAAACGCTCGCGAGTAAGGATGAAAATATAAATGTTTTAATACATTACATTTATAAGATAAAAACAATATTTTTATCTCATAAACATTTTATTTCAATAATGTTTTTATACTAAAATAATTATCTTTAATTCATATAATTAACAAAAAATGTAGGTAGGTACCTTGTTTTCAGCACTTTGTATATTGAAAATATCAACATGTTTCAGGGGAAATGGCCCCTTCTTCAGGATACAATGTATACTAACAAATTAAAAATCTAAAATCGAAATATAGATAGTCAAAATATAAAAAAATAATATATGGGAAATGAATAATAATTAAGTAGTAACATTTTTAACATTTGATTGTTTTTATTTATGAAAAACATGTAGAAATTTTGATATTAGAGTTAAGGAAAACTGGAGGTGTTTAAGTAGCAATAATTATTCCAAATTTGCGAATTACAGTTTGATAAATTATAAATTTTGGAAATAAGAAAACACTATTAGAAAATTCAATATATTAGTGGTGAAAACAAAGTAATTTTCTATTCATTATATTAATATTATTAATAATGTCACTACAAAATTATTAATTCACACTCGCAAGTACAAACACTTATATGTAACCTTATTGTGCTCATGTGTGCTTATACGTGCTCATGATTACTGAAAGATCATAGTACTTTTTTTGAGGAATACCTTTTAAACAATATATTTCTGCGGAAAATTCACCGCTCTAATAAATTATTACAAGTGCGTGTTAGCCTTGCCCTAAAATAATTATACTTTTGCTATTATCAATTCGAAAAAAAAGTCGATCCATCCTTTAGATACAAATCTTCGACGGCAGTTCCTGTGCGATTCGCTCAATTTATTTTAGCTTGAATGCAAAAAGCGATTGGCAATTATATTTCCGTTTGCTTCGGGAAACACGGCAGTAATTCGTTCAAGGTTTCCAAGTTCTTTTTAATATATTAAGATTACACGCTTCCCCCTCCCTTCCCGAGAAGACAATATTCTGTACGACTCATAAATATGATATACGTTATCACCAAACATCATGAAAGATTATAACGTAATGTAAAAATACCACACTGACAACAATTTTATCGATGTTTACAAATTTGGAGACATGATAACGAATGTTTCCTTGAAGAATATTAAGACTTTCATTTTTTTTCTTATACAGGTGTATTATA